>QEPC01013006.1:925620-951061 GCA_003113815.1 Sphenodon punctatus | reverse complement strand
ACTTCATTGGGCCACTGGAGTTCTAACGCTAGTTGCTGGAATTGGGTGATGTATTCCAGAGCAGGGGTGCGTCCCTGACGTAAATTCATAATGGCGGTTTGGGCGTCTCGTGCCCGGTGCGGGTTGTCAAAAAGGAAGGAAAACTCTTTGAGGAAATTGGCATACTGTGTCAGTAACGGGCTATCACTACGTAACAAGGTTGTGGCCCACTCCAAGGCTGTGCCTCCCAGATTGCCTATAATAAAGGCTACTTTTAACGCATCGGTAGAATACGTATGAGGCTGGAGGGTAAAGGTGAGCCGACACAAGGCCAGAAAGGCCTGAAAACCCCGTCGGTCCCCCCAAAATTTCTCCAGTTTGGGCCCCTTGGGCTCCCTAGGCCCTGTGGCCACAAGGGCCCCTGCTGGTACTGGGGGTACTATAGGGGCCGCGGCTGCCACGGGGGCAGCGACTCCGGGTGCCGCAGCGGCGGCTCCTTGGAGCTGAGTGACCGTGGACGTTAAGGTCTCCTGCTGGTCCCGGACATCTTTTAGCTCCATAGCTAAGGATTGAACCGCTTGTGTCAAGCGGTTCAATTCGGAGGCTATATCCATGACGGGGGACCCCTTTTTTTGATCTCGGAAGGAACTTAACTAAGGGGCTAGCAGTTGCTGGTGATCTGTCACCGGGAGGGGGGGGGAACACAAGGAGGGTTCCACACACTCTTTTCACCCGCTGGGTATCTCCAATAGCGGCTCTCTCAGCGTGGCAACAACGGGGGTTTTCTATGCCCGTCAGGATAGTGTGTTGGCCGTTACCTCTAATGAAAGAGAACAGGCCGCTATCATCATAGGGCGCCTGGATTGAGAGAGTCCGCACGATACCCCCACACTCCCTAGAACACACACTCAGGGGACGGAAGGTGGGGTTGGAGCCAGGTGCGGGGGGAAGCCCGTGAGGGAGGAGGGCCTGTACCCAGAATTGCAAGGAGGGAGGCAGGGTCACGCACACACAGTGCTCCCCAGGGAGGGGGCCTACCCCGGGCCTGGGGTGGGAAGGAAGGGGACGCTCACACCTCTCGCACTCACTACTCACTCTGCACTCGCTTCAGGCACACCAAGGAAATTCGAGGTAGGAAGTCACACAAGCACACGCTCCACAAGGTTCTAACAGGCAGGGTTCCACAATCTTCACAGTCTCCACACAAGCGCAAGGGGGCCGGTTTCCAACAATCACCAGCGTCGCTCTAACTGCGGCGCTGGCTTTTATGCGACCGGCCCCGCCCCCGTACGTGCCCGCAGACGCTCTGAGCGTCGCGGCAACGACGGGGGCGTGGCCGAGGGCGTGGCTGCGGTTGTACCCTGCTCGGCAGGGGGAATACTCTGAGCGGCTTCTGGGGGCGTGGCCATGGCCCCCGCGTCGGCGGCCGGTGCGGCGCTTGCGGGGGGCGTGTCCCGCAGCCCATGTTGCGATCCTCCTCTCTGGGGGCCCTGCTGGGTTAGGGATCTCCGGGGCAGGCGGCGGCGCCTGACAATTTTGTAATATAGAATCAGTGCTTCAAATTCCACATGAACTTAATTCTGTATATAAAATAAATTTCACATATACATTAGAATTTAGGAATATAACATATATATTCAAAGAATTTTACACAAATATATTTACTATCTGTATTTATAGAAGGAAGAGACACTATTGGTATTTAGCCTAATTACATGTGCTATTTAGATTCTTAACCTAGTAAGTAACAGGTGTAATAAAGAAATCTATGTGTTGAAACCTTTAGAAAATGTTTTGATTTTTTTGGGTAGGTAAACTAACACATGTATCTTGTAATTTTACTATTATGAAACTTAATTATAGGATTTTAAACATTTTAAAAAGTTTCTATATTTATTTTTATTTACTAAAATGTATATCCTGCCCTACCCTGAAGGCTCAGGTTGATTTACAAAACCAGAAACACATAATAGTAAAAATATAATATAATAAACAAACCTAAAAATCCCTACCCTCATCCCAATCCCCCCAACCTCTATCCCTGCCTGCCAAAAGTTCTGCCAAACAAAAAAGTTTTACATGCCTCGGGAATATGCTCAAGTTCAGCTCTGGCAGACCTCCAGGGGAAGGGAGTTCCAAAGTACAGAGGCAGCAACCGAGAACACCTCTCTGCGGGCCCTTGTTGTGTGGACAAAACTGGCCAGTGGTACTCACAAGAGGACACTTCTAGCCGATCGCAGGGGCTTCAATGGGGCAAGCAAGCAAGGAAGGAAAGGTGGTCTTTCAGATATGTGGGGCACTGGGTCCCAAGCCATTTAGCACTTTAAACATTAAAACTAGTACCTTGAATTCTGCCCGGAAAGTGACAGGAAGCCAGTGTAGGATTACAGAGCACAGGTATAATGTGCTCACAGAGACCCACCCCAGAGAGGAGCTGGGCCGCCGCATTCTTCATTAGCTGCAGCTTCCAAACAGTCACCAAGGACAGTCCCATGTAGAGAGTACTGCAGTAGTCTAGCCTCGAGGTAATGAAATCATGGATGATGGTAGCCAGATCAGAGTCAGAAAGAAAAGGCTGCAGCCTCCTCACCAGATGTAGTTGATGAAATGTGCTCCTGGCCACCACCACAACCTGACAATCCAGGTGTAGCAGAAGGTCCAGAAGCACACCAAGACAGCAAAACCGAGTAACTAGAGGGGGCCGGATCCCTTCAATAACAGGGGCCCCAATTCCCTCTAAGTTACAAGATCAGCCACCATCATCACTTCAGTCTTGTTTGGATTCAGCTTCAATTTACTCACCTGTATCCAGACCCCAAAAGCAGTCAGGGAATGGGAAAGCACCGAGACTGCAAGACCTGGGTCAGATGAAAAAGACAGGTAGAGCTGGGTGTCATCAGCATACTGATGGCACCTCAACCCAAGCCTCTGGATGATCCCACCCAGCGGCTTCAGATACACATCAAACTCCCATCACCACCCTCCCTGGGTCCTCCCTGACAGGAATGAACAGAACTACTCAAGAGCAGTCCCACGTATCCCTGCCAAGTCCCACAGATGTTCAACACCGCATGAGCAACTGTATCAAAAAACGCTGAAAGTTCTAACATGATCAACAGGGCGCAATTCCTTCTGTCAATCTCCAGGTGTAGATCATTGACCAAGGCCACAAGTACAGTCTCCATGCTATACCCTGGATGAAAACCTCTCCATGCTATACCCTGGATGAAAACCTGACTGAAATGGGTCCAGGAATCTGAAAGGAACAAGATGAGCCTGAAGTTACTGGGCAACCACCCATTCAATAACCTGCCCTAAAAAGGGAATGTTAGAGACAGGGTGATAGCTTGCTGAACAGTCAGCATTCAAAGATGGTTTCTTAAGCAGGGGCTGGATCAGCGCAACTTTAAGGGTGTCCGAGAAAACTTCCCTCCCAAAGGGAGGCATTGACAACCGCAGCCAGCAAAGACCCCAATGTCTCCCGGCTGGCTTTCACCAGCCAGGATGGCAAGTATCTAATTCACAACTGGTTGCGCACAATGAGCACATCCTCCGCCTCAGTGGGTGATACTAATTGAAACTGATCCAACGAAATGGGACATGGCTGAGCTTCACCCAAGTTGTGGTGAATATAAGTGATTTTATCTGAAAAGTAATTAATAAAAGCATCACAGTGGACAAGGGATGACTTGGTCATGGTGAAGACACACTAGATTAACCAGGCCGTTCTCCACCCGATAAAGCTCTACAGGACGAGACTTTGCAGATGCTATGATAGCAGAGAAGAAAGCTTTCTTCACTGTCATGACAGCCACGGCATGGTCCTTTAAAATAGATCTATGCCGCAATCAGTAAGCCTCAGCGGGAGTCAAGCACCACCTGCACTCTAACCGCCTACCCTCCTGCTTCAAGTCCTCCGTATACCAGGGGGACCTATGCTGTCACAGTGGTGGGAGAAAACGCTTGGGTGCAACTGTGTCAATGGCCCTGGGTCGAGAGGTCATTCCACAGAACAACTAGGTCATCCACAGAGTAGTCATCAAGGTCAGTGGGTATATCCCCTAGAGAGTTCTGAAAACCAATCAGATCCATAAGTCTCCAGGGGCGGACCAACCTAACTGATCCACCACCCTGAAGGGAGCATAGGAGAGCGGGGATCCAGGCCTTCAAAAGGTAATGGTCTGACCATGACAACAGTGTTATAACACCACCCTCAATAATTAGAGCCCTGGCCTCCAGGCCAGTGCAAAACATCAAATCCAAAATGTGTCCCACCTTATGTGTCGGGTCAGATATGATCAGGGATAGACCTATGGTTGTCACAGAAGCCATGAAGTCATGCCCTAGCTCCAAAGGGTTGGTCCCAGCATGTATGCTGAAGTCACCGAAGACCATAAGGGGACAATCCAGCGGCCTCCTTACGCCGACTCCAATGCGCGGCACACAGCCAGAATACACGTGCACGCGGTGCCCCACACGCAACACAGTCATGCGGGGCAAGTCGCATAGGCCGGGGTTCCAATTTTGCCCCCTGCGCACGCATCTGAGCATGCGCGTTCTGGCTGTGCGTCGCGTGTTGGGGTCGGCATAAGCAGGCCGCTGGATTGTCCCCTAAGTTTGTACTACCTTCCAGGCTTAGTAGAGAAATTACTGAATATATTTATATAAGAGTTTTTAACTTTCTTTCCTGTCTTCCAGACCTAGTAAGGAAGATAGTAAACTCCATCTCTTTCTTCTTTTTCTTTGTTTTCTATTTTAGGTTTTAGGTTTTTTACATCCTGATTCTTTTGAAGTGGAGGAGAAGGGATCTTTTGAGGAGGTCTCTTGCACTGTAGTCACTGGGCTGGACTTATCAAGTTGTCCCTGATTCTTTCTAAAACAATCTCAGCAGGAGTCAAAGAAGGAAATGAAAAGGAATGTCCAGTGCTCTATTTATGATTATTTTAAACATGCAGTCTTATTTTCAATTGGTCAAACTTACCACCATTCTAATGTGTATTTAAAACAGCATTGTGCAATTAGATAATAGTAGAATCTGACCTCATATTGGCTGGTGATTTCCAAGAATTCTTCCTTGAATTTCACCTCACAGCTACAACCATTAGTTTAGTAAAGGCAATAATACAAGCAATTCCCAAAAGAATGAAGTGGCTGAAAAAATAAAGATGCTAAAAAATAAAACCCGTAACATTATTTGTGCTTTTATTTGCACACAACTTCCACTGTTTAAAATTAAGCCTGCCGTTCCTAAGTGGGGTAGCTGCAACTGGTGCAGCATCCAAGAAGCACAAGATAGTGACACAGTAGTGTCAAAACTGGAAAACTCTCAAGTGTTTTCTCCGCTCACTTCACCAGCACCCAACTTCTGTCCCCCGGCCACCTCCCTGCAGTCCCGCCATCCCTCCATGACCCAAGAATTTTATTCATTCAGCTTTTATGCCGCCCCCTCCTGCCACAGGCAGCGTGGGGTGGCGTACAATAAAACACACAAAACATCTAAAAACAATTTAAAACAATAATACATAAAAGCAGCAATACCACCCCATCTAACAACCCATCCCACCCTCCCCTTTCCCCTCCCCAAAGGTCGGGCAGAACAGCCAGGTCTTGCATTGTCTATGAAAAAGGGGACGTCTGCAGACAGATGGACCTCCGACAAGAGGGCATTCCACAGCCGTGGTGCGGCCACCGAGAACGGCCTCCGCATGGTCGACACCCGAGACACTCAGGGGACCGGCAGGAGGGCAATTCCCGATGAGCGCAGGGGCCTATCCAGAACCCGGGTGTTGAGGCAGTCTCTGAGGTATGTCAAATCAAGGCCATTTAGGGCTTTAAAAGGTAAGCACCAACACCTTGAATTGGGCCCAGTACATCGCTGGCAGCCAGTGCAGAGAATGGAACACAGATGTTATGTGCTCACGCCGTCCCATCCCCGTCAGGAGATGGGCCGCCGCATTCTGCACGAGCTGCAACCTCCAGGCCGTCACCAAGGGTAGCCCCACATCGAGCGCATTGCAGTAATCTAGTCTCGAGGTAATAAAAGCATGGAGGCTGTGAGGGTGAGGGTGTGCATTGAGGCGGTGAGGGTGGCAAAGAAGGAATTCTTTGCCACCCTCATAGCGTCTGCAAAGTCGCGTCCAGCGGAGCTGTTCTGGGTGGTGTGGGGGCTGGTCAGTCCAGCCTCCCTCCGCCTGGACGGGGACTTGTCCCAGGCCCAATGTGAGGAGTTTGCTATTTACTTTGCAGACAAGATCACTTGAATCCAGAGCAACTTCGACACTGGATTAGAGATAGTAGAAATGGATCATGAGGTGATGAAGGCTCCGTCTGGTCCATCTTTCTGGGATGAGTTTCAGGAAGTGATGCCAGCTGATGCTGTGGAGATCCTGGGGTCGGTTAGGGCCACCAGTTGTGAATTAGATCCCTGCCCGTCCTGGTTGGTGAAAGCCTTCAGGGAGACATTGGTGCTGGCGGGAGTAATCAATGTGTCCCTTCAGCAGGGGAGTTTGCCCCCTGGTCTCAGGAGGCCGTGGTGCGCCCCCTGTTGAAGAAGTCATCTTTGGATGTGGATGCACTCGCCAGTTACCGACCTGTTTCTAATCTTCCCTTTTTAGGGAAGGTTATTGAACGGGTCTTACAGCTCCAGGGTCACCTAGACAGCATCCATTTTCTTGACCTGTTTCAGTCAGGGTTTCGACCCGGCTATGGTATGGAGACGGCGTTGGTGGATGACCTCCGCCGGGAGATGGACGCAGGACGTTCAACATTACTGGTCCTGCCAGATCTCTTGGCCGCGTTTGATACAGTGGACCATGGGCTGCTGTTGAGATGGTTGCGTGACCTGGGGGTTCTGGATGGGACCGCCCTTGGCTGGTTCCAGTCATTCCTCTCGGGGAGGACCCAGTGGGTTGTCCTGGGGGCAAAAACATCTAGCCCCCGGGACCTGGACTGTGGTGTTCCGCAAGGTTCAATCCTGTCACTTTATTGTTTAATGTATACATGCATCCCTTCACAGCCTGGCTCCCCCTTACCTCTCAGCCCTAGTCTCCTTACACACTCCAGCACACATTCTCCACTCCTCCTCTACCCCCTCGTTTCCCCTGCTCCCCTAACCGCCTTCGTCCATTATCCCTTGCTGCCCCCTGTGCCTAGAACTCCCTCCCTGCCCACATCCACCTCACCCCCTCCCTCCGCACCTTCAAAACCCTCCTCAAAACCCACCTCTTCCTCGCCGCCTTTCCCGACGCCTGTTAGAACGTTCCTTTCAATATTTGCTGACTCCTGCCTAAATACAACCAAACCAAGCACGTGCACCTGAGACTTCGCATCCACTTGAATGCAATTTATCCCTTGTTTATCCCTATGTACCCTCTCCTTGTCTTCCCCCTCCGTGTCTATTAGATTGTAAGCCGTAGGCAGGGACCGCGTCTATCTTATTGTTCTGTAAAGCGCCAGGTACACAGCTGGCACTATACAAATGCTAATAATAATAATAATAATAATTATTATTATTATTATGTGTGCGTTGCCACTAATATGCTGATGACACCCAGCTTAACCTCTCTTTTTCAGCCGATCCAGGCCCTGCCGTCTCTGTGCTATTCCAATGTTTGGAGGCCGTGGCGACTTGGTTGTGGCAGAGCAGAATGAAGCTCAATCTCGATAAGACAGAGGTGATGGTGGTAGGCCAAGTGGGGGAGGTGTTGCCCCCTCTTGTGGAGGGGGTGCGCCCCTCCGTGGCCCAGCAGGTTCGGAGTCTGGGGTGTCATTGGATGCAGACCTCCACCTAGATCAGCAGGTGGATGCAGTGGCGAAGGCGGCTTTATGCCAGCTGTATCTGGTACGGAGGCTGCGCCCATACATCTCCAGAACCGACCTGGCCACCTTGATCCATGCCTTCCATCACCTCGAGGCTGGACTACTGTAATGCGCTCCACGTGGGGCTTCCCTTGATGCTGGCCCAGAGGTTGCAGCTAGTGCAGAATGTGGCGGTCTGTCTCTTAACAGGGATGGGCCAATGACACATAACACCAGTGCTCCGTGCACTGCACTGGCTGCCTGTAACGTATTGAGCCAGATTCAAGGTGCTGACTTTGATCTATAAAGTCCTGTACTGTCTTGGTCCTGGATATCTCAGGAACTGCCTTGCCCTCCGCGACTCAGGACGGTCCCTTTGGTCCACCGGGGGCACCTTCCTGGAGGTCCCCCGCGTAAAGCAGGGGGCTACAATGGAGAGGGCGTTCTCGGTGGCTGGGCAATGACTATGGAACTCCCTCCCAGAGGAAGCACAGCTGGCACCTAGTCTGTCGGCCTTCCGTTGGGCCTGTAAGACATGGCTGTTCTCCCAGGTCTTCAGAGGTGGGGAGGGGAGGGTGGGTTAAATTTTTGTATGGGGGGTGTTTTAAATTTGTTTAAATAATAATATTGGCTTTTTTTTAGATTTTAATGTGGCTTTATGTTGTTTTAGATTGTTTTTATATTTGTTGGAAGCTGCCCCGAGATGCCATTGGCATGAGGGGGCGGCATATAAGTGTAATAAAATAAATGAATAAATAGAAATGATTGTGGCAAGGTCCACATCTGAGACATCCGGCTTCAGCTGACGCACTAGATGTAATTGGTGAAATGCTCCTTCGCCACAACCATCACCTGGGCATCCAGGCGAAGCTGCGGGTCCAAGAGCACCACCAGACTGCGGACTTGAGCCACCAAGGGGGGATGGACTCTTTCAATTATTATTATTAGCAAATATTTATATAGCGCAAGCAACGTACCTGGTGCTTTACAAAGTAATTGAATAGACACGGTCCCTGCCCTAGGACTTACAATCTGAGAGACGGGGGTGGTGGGGGTGGGGGTGTGAGACGAAGGAAGGGGAACAGAGGGAGAAACAGGGAGTGTAGCATTCACAAGAATGTGAGGTCCCAGGTGCACGCGCTTGGCTTGGTCAATGATGCACGCGCTTGGCTTGGCCACCCCGTTTTACCCACAACCATCACCTTCGTCTTGTTCAGTTTCAGTTGACTCGCCCAAATTCAATCCCCCACAGCTGACAAGCACTGCGTAAGCAATGAGACTGCTGGGTCTGAGTCCGATGAAAAAGAGAGGTATAGTTGGGTGTCATCAGCATATTGATGACACCTCACACCATACTCCCTAATGACCACCCCCAACGGCTGCATATATACGTTATGCATACGTACGTGTATATGTACATAATTCTATTACACAAGAATATGCACATAATTTACGTGGCAAGAATCTTTAATTCAACAGTGTAGCTATCTTCCCTCGCCCCGCTCACTTCACCAGCATCCACATCTCCGCCACTGCAATCAGTTACCCAGCACTCAGCTCTTCCCCCACTTTCCCTCCATCTCCCACAGCGCTTAGCCCTGGCTGCTGCAGGCAGCAATATTAATGACCCATACTGGAGGGCAAGCAGAGTCACAAGTCCCTTCCATGAACAAGCAGGACCCTCGCTTTCCTCGCAGCATCCGCTTCAGCATGAGGGAGAGGACGGGGGGGAATGGCTGACTGAGGAGTCCCTGAAGCTTCCAGGCAAACTTCCAGCCTCAGCAGCAGCAGCGCTCTGCCTTCTCGAGCGCGATTACGCTGATCCCTAACCCAGCCCCAGTCATCCTGCTCAACTATGCATGCGCAAGAACTAATTTTTCAAAGTTGAATAGCTCTTTTTATACTTCACTGAACACTACAGCCCATCCAAAGTACTTAAAGCACTGCTCAGGCTACATGCATGCAAATTTATGAGTCAAAACTCACAAAAATGAGAAAGATATCAGCAGCCAAAAAAACTTTAGACCAGGCAAAATCGACCACTACTAATTAACTTTAAAATCATTATAACTTTAGAATGGCTTAATCTATCTGCTTTAAATTTTGTACTGATGACACTAGTCCCTAAAAAAACACAGCGACATTTTGAGAAAGAGGCTCTTTTTACATGAGACATTCTCACGCATGGACCCATTGTCCATGCGGGGCGGGAGGAGGGGAGAAGGGAGCATACCATATAAATGTGGAGGTGCATGGGTGCATGCTCCTGCAACCCACACATCCCCACCCACTCCCCACACATATAACAACCAGTGAAAATGAAGGTTGCTCTGTGAGTGGGGATGCATGGGGGATGGTTGTGCACCCACCTGCACCTGCATCCCCATGCCATCCTTGCAGCAGAACACACACAAACTGCCGCCCCCAGCAGCATCCCGTGTAAAAAAACTAAAATGGACAGCCCGTTTATTCGAAAAAGCATTTCTAATATTCTAATATTAAGTGCTTATAATGGAAAATGATCCTGACTTAAAATACGGAGTAAGGTGAGCGAGGGGGGGGCAATGGCACTGGGGCATCAAGGGGGGTGGATAGGTCCATGGGAGAAGGGAGGAGGGCCATGGGGTTCAGGCACCCAGGCTACCAACCACCACCCCCCAACCCACAGACACAGAAACAGGCCCGGGAGCCGGAGTCCCAGGAGAAGACGGAGGACATGCGGAGGAGGCGGCGGCGGACCAGGAGGGCCCACGATCAGGATCTGGGGGTCCCTTGAGCACCAGCTGGAGCTAGCGGTGAACCAGAGGAATGAGCACGTGTACCAGGAGATCGTGCGGGACATGGAGGCAGTGGGGCACCAAAGGACAGTGGCCACAGGGCAACCGAGAGGACGGCCCCGGAGACACCCAGGTCAGGGGGGAAGGGGGAGGGTGGGCTGAGGACAGTGGGCAAGGCACGGGGTGGTGGTGGTGGGGATACATGGAGGATGTATGCACAATAAATGCACGGGCACTACCTTAGCAGTCGTTCCCGTGCGACAGGGCCCCGGGGACAGGAGGGTATCCAGGGGCGGGGACTGGGTGCCGGTGGCGGACCTGGGGTGGTGGTGACGGTGGTGTGCGGCCTCACGCTGCAGCTTCTTGGCTGATCCGCCTTGCCAGGGCAGCTCAGATGTGCTTTTCGTATCGGTACTCCCTCAGGTTCTCAGAATTTACATACAGAGGCACGGGGCCGGGAGGGCACCAGGGCATGGGATAGTCGAGGGCGGCCCCATCTGTCTCACACACGTTGTGCAGCACACAACAGGCTACGATCACCAGGGCCGAGGTCTCCACCGTGTAGTCCAGCTAGCCCGCAAGGCACCTCCAGTGCTGCTTGAGAGCCCCGAAGGCCCTCTTCACCATGGTCCAGCAAGCACACAGGTGGTTATGGTAGACCACCTCCACAGGGCTCAGAGCGACCGGGTATGCCTTCATCAGTCACCAGGGTGAGGGGATAGGCCGGGTCCCCCAGGATGCAGGGGGGCATCAGCACCCCCTCGATCTGGGACATCCCCATGTTCACAAAGTTCCCGCTGTACATCCGGGCATAGAAGGGAGCGATGGTCATGATCCGGGCATCGTGGCTTCGACCGGAGTGGCCGGTGTAAATGTCTGAAAACCGGCCCCGGTGGTCCACGACTGCCTGCAGCTGCAGGGAGTGGTACCCGTGTCGGTTGACATACTCTGAGGCCTCCCCATCGGATGGGCGGAGGATCTCTCTGTGGGTGGCATCCACGGTGCCCTTGCAGTTGGGGAAGCCTCCAGCCGCGAAGCCGGCCAGCACAACCTCCTGGTCCACCAGCTGGATCGCTCGGTCTAGAAGCACACCCTCCACCGCCTCGCAGATGTCTCGCAGGATCCTGGCAACGGTGTTCACCCCAACACTGAAGTGCTGCGAGACGGACTGGCAGGAGTTGGGTGTTGCCAGGGCCCAGACCCCAATGGTCATGTGCTGGACCATGGGAATGGGGGCCTGCATGGGGGTGTGCTGCTGCTCCAGTCAAAGCGTCAACAGCTCCGCGAGTCGCAGAAGGCTGCACCTGTCCATCCAAAAGTGAGCTCTCCAGGTGGCCATGTCCCAGTGAGCCAGCACCCGGGCCCACCACCCGTGTGCCCGCTCTGTGACCCATACTCGCCGGGCAATGGGCATAGTGAGCAGGGCTGCACGCCCCATGGTCTCTCTCTGCCATTGGTGGCGGCCGGCCGCCTCATGGAGCGCCAGTGCTTGCTTCCGGGCGCAGCTGAGGGCCTGTCGGGCCACCCCGGACACCCACAGGGCCCTGAGCCGGGCCACGGAGCACCTGCACCCGTGGTGGGCTCGCCTGGCTCTAGCTGCACCCTTGGACATGCACAACCACAGTCGGGCAGCCAGGTGCACCTCCGCCGTCTGGATGTGCACGGTGTTCGTGTGCGAGCGATACCACTCTGCGCAAATGGCTAGGTGCATCCCGCAGGTGCCCAGTCACCCCACATCCATGGTGGCCGGTGTCCTGGGTGGGGTGCAGCTGCACTTGTTATAGGCTGGCGCCAGCCTAGCCCCACCCTCTATCCACGACCTGGCACTCGTGCAGGGGCCCCCGGGTCACCTCCACCTGGCTCCCTCGGCTGGCTGGGCCGGCTTGCTGAAGGGCGGCCAGGGCGCAGCGGTAGTGAGCGGCCCATCGAGTGCACCTACGGTCCCAGCACGGGGCCTAGCACATGGGCCCGCCTGCGCCCGGCGTGCGGGCGGCAGCTGCATTCCTGCTGTCATCACCTCCCACCTCTCTGTGTTGGCTGCCTGTTGTCCTCGCTGCCCTGATCTCTGTGTAGGCTGTCCTATCTGTGTGCTCGGTTCCAGCAGCTGTGCTGGGTCCGCACCCCACGGCTTGCTTGTTTGCCGTGCCGTGTTGCAGCCTGTGCCCTTATCGCTTGGCCTTGGAGCTCCCCTGCTTCGCCTTCCATCCCTCCTGGGATTGTGGGTCCCCTCATTCCTTTCACTCATTAGCTGCCGCTTGCTGGACCATGGCTGGCAGTGCTTCCCCAGGGCTCACGGGCCCCACCCCGCCCGGCGCCCCCCATAGCTGGACCTTCCGCGAGACTATGGCCCTGTGTGACCTGTGGCATTCCCCGGCCGTGCAATTGCTCCTGAGCTCCTGGACAGCCTCTCTGGTGTCTATGCGAGTCTGAGCTCCGGGCTGCGCTACTCTGGCTGTGAGGTGAGCGCCCGCGATTGCCGGCTGCATGCCGAGACGCTGGGCCTGCGTCCTTTTCCCGATGGGTGCATTCCGGAGATGAGGTGCTCGCATGTGCGGTGGTCCGCGGCGGAGACTGTGTCTGCTTTCTCTGTCTGCTCTCTCTGTGGCCGCCTACAAGGCCTATCTGACGAACGGGGGCCCTGCCCTGGCAGTTTCCTTCTTTGGCTGCCTCCACGGGGCCTGTGGTTACCAGCGGTCGCGTGGAGCGGCGTATCACCGCCTGTTGGAGCTCGGGCACCTTCTGTGGCCCCCTGCTACTGACTATGGCTTGTCGGAGTCCACAGACGCAGAGCTGGTGGCGCTGGCTGGCGTGTGGTCCCGATCCGATGTCCAGGTGGGGCTTGCCGTGCAGGATCCCTTCGAGGTGTACTACCTCATCGCCCACCACATGTCTGTGCTGGGTTACCATCGCGGCATGCTTCAGTGACCACACTACGTGCACTGGACGGGCCCTCCCAGCCCCGGGCCCCTTTGTGACCCCCTGAAGTTGGCTGTGAGGCCCCCTGTACCTTCTGGGCCCTGGATGCTGGCCCCGCTGTGAGCTCCCGCCTCCACCCTGATGCCGTGGGTCGCTGCCTGCTCCGGCCACGAGCCCACCGGTGCCCGTGCCCCTCCCCCCCAGGTGACTGGTTGACCGTGGGGGTCTGGGGCCTGTACCTCCCGGCGTCCTCCCGGGAGGGGATCGGTCATCTGCTCAGTGCTTCGGCTCTGGCTTGCCTCCATCCCATTCAGCGCACCCTCGCCGTCGGGTGTGTGTGTTCCTGGCTGCCTCCTGGATCGTTCCCGGGCCGCTCCGGGGCCATTCCCCATCCATGCACCCTCCCCCTGTGCCTGTGCTCTGCCCCGTGGGGTCCCCCCGTGCCTGGGCTGCCTGTGTTGCTGTGGGGTGGCCCATGCTTCCTGTGCTGTTGTTGGGGTTCCGAGTGCCGTTCCCCGTGTCCAGCTCTGCCCCTGGACTGTTCCCCCCCGCTTCCCTGGTCCTAGGTCCCCTCCCCCTTTGCCCGTTGTGCCGTGTGTGTTGGTCATCCCGCTGTGTTCCCCCTTCCCTTCCTTTCCCGTATGGGTGTGTATGCGCCCGGGCGTGTGTTTGTGCTGTGTGTTCCACCGTGACCTCGTCTTCCCTGTGCCCGTTGTGTGTGCTGCCTCGGCCGCTCTTCTCCCTCCTCCCCCTTACTTCCCGTTTCTCTTGTGTGGGCATTCCCTTTAGGCGCTTTTGGCTTCCTTTGCCCTCAGTTGGCCATGTCTGCTTCCTGCCCCTCCCTGGTGCCTTCTGGGTGTTTTGACCATGGCCCAGAATTGGCATCACATCTGTTGCTCTGCCCCAGGCCGTGGTCTGTCGGTCCGATTCCCTGTCATGGTCCCGGTCCCATCACGTCTGTTCGGGGCCTTCCTGGACCATGGGGGGGTGGTTGGTCGGCTCACCACCGCTGGGAATCCACTGTGGTGATTCGGGAACATGTAACGTCTGAAATCACCCATCTGAACCTCTGGCGGGAATCAGATTAACCACGATTCCGGAGGTGAGGCTGGCCTCACCTACGGAATTGTGGTTAGCTGGACCACAATCCAGAATTGGCCAAAAGTAACGTCTGTTACTTTGGCCGATTCCGGATCGTGGTCCCAGCCATGATCTGGGAATCGGGCGCAGCAGCCGGATTGGCCGCTGTGCCCGCCAGTCTCCTGGAGGGCGGACGGCCGGGGGAGCGTGAGGGGGCAGGGCTGTGCGGCCGCACATTGTGCCGCACAGTCCCACCCCCTCCCAGTTCGGAATCAGGCTGGCACGTCTAAAGGACGGCTGGCCTGATTCCGGACTGGGATCTGAAATGGATTCCGGGCCGTGGTAAAAGGTAGGCCCATCACGTCTAAAAATACCCACAGTCTGTAATATCTAGATTACAGAAAAGGATTCCTAGTAATAGCTAGGCTTCAGGAAAGCTCATAGAATGCAAGTCACCGGAGCTCTCCCGGCTTCTCCAGGAAAGAGGGACCAAACAAGCCTACCAGTCTGAAAATGACCATGTCCTACTGTGGAGAGAGGAAAGAAACCATCACATGGATGTTAACCTCATGGGACGTCAGGGATCTTGAAACAGTTGGCAGATGGTGTACAGTGTAAGTGTACCAGTGTCTTCAGAAAAGTGCTCAGCTTCCATTTTTAAAAGTCTTTAGCTGACATACTTGCAGAGAATATAAAAAAAATTAACTGTGTAATTGTGTAATTATTTCAGAGGTGTTCTATGAGACTTTGTAGAGCGTTTGTACGAATAGCTCTAAAATAAGTGAACTGCTATTTTCATCATAATGAGTTGGTCAACTGGAATGTTGATAGATAGTAATTTAAAAGTCCCTTGTGAAAGAGAGAGAAGAGAGGGGCATAGATCTGCAATATGAGTAGGTCAGTGATGTCCCATATTGGTGGTGAAAGGTAGGGGAGTTTGTCATTTTCTCCGACGATTAGTCAAATTCAGTGACGCTGCAAGAGTTATTTGATGGGGGTGTTCACGACTTTCTGAACAGGAGGCACACTCAATAGGCACAGTGAAATTAAGAGGCACACCCAATCGTGTTTGGATTAGATTATTGTAAATCACATCTCATTTTGGCAACTTGCATTGGTGGGACTTATTTTGTGGGTAAAATACAACCCATCTTCCTCCCTCCCTCTGCCCCTGCCAACCAAAACCCTTTGGACAAGGAGAAAAGGAAGAGAGTATACTCATCATCATGGATAAAGGTGGAGTAACACAAGATTTTTATTATCTTCCACCCCCCTACACTTTATTACAAATTAGTTTTGGATAAATTCTCCATCTCTGTGTGGCCACAAAAATGCCAGTGTGACACAGAATTCAGCATTGCAGAGATATGTTTGCTGCAGAACATGAGAGCCTGCTAATATAGTAGAACTAAAATTATCCATATTCCACAAGGGATAGTGAATAAGTTACAAGAACTAAGGGAATATTTAATGCAATAAATAAATGACATGAAGTTTCAGATAATCAGCTAATTTATTCATTAAATTAAACCCAGGGCCAAAATTACTCTATTTTCTAATACCAAGACACCAAAATTAGTCTAAGGTCAGTAGCCACTAGACAGCCACTGATTTGTGCTAGAATTATCAGGAAAAAAAAGTATCTTCCTTCAACTCAGGGAATGCACCTCTGTAGACCATCCTTGGGAAAGGCTACTCATCCTGCTCTGTTTTGGGTTCGGAAGGGACTCCAATCTGACCTATCCTTCAGAATCTGCTTCTTTATCTTTCCAAAGCAAGTGCAGATAATTATAGAAGCTTAGGGTGCTTCCACCACTTGCAGATCCCAGCAACAGCGGTATAGCTTTACAATTAGGTGGTGTTTTTCAGCAGCCATGCAGGGTACTTCCTCATGTAACATAGCCTCTGCTATTCCCATGTTTATGTCTATGTAAGTATACACAAACATGAGAATGGCTAGTGTATAAACCTGTGTCTGTACTTCCAAAAAAACATGGAGCTGAAGACCCAGGCTGGTGTGCTCCCTGCTGAGAGAAGACTAGCCCTCATCCCCATCTCGCCACAGTGATTCCATGTGGGTGAAGCTACCCCACATACTGCCTAACAGTTGATGAACTGTTAGCAGAGCCATACGTGTGCCCCCCCACATTTAGCATCTCATGTGGATTTCCGTAGCTGGGAGTTCAAACATGCTGCCATCCATGTCCTTTTGATGGAGATGGCTAATGTGTGAAATGCCCTAAGTATAAATACTAGGTATAGGAATTTCAGATTTGGATAGAACTGAATCGACACAAAAATGGCCAATTTGGTTCAATCAGAAAATTCTGATCTTTTTTGGTTTAAAAATATTTGGATCTTTAACACTGATTTTTTTATTCGGATTTTTTGCATTGCGGTTTGTTCCCATTGACTTCAATGTGGAAAAATGCATGCAAAAAATCCGAATCCAAATTGAGAACCGAAATTCATAAAGAACCAAATCTGAAAATCCACTTGGAGTCCCACCCCTAATACCTAGGGTGCCTTAAGTGTTACCAGGTAGCAGACCTGTTCAGATGCCACAGAAAATGCTACAGTGTAGTAACCCAAGGCAAAACTGTGGTGCGGTTGCTGGAGTCCATAGGTAGTAAAGCACAATGTCTCAACATAGTATAAATTATGGCTGGAGATTGTTATAGAATTTCTTCTCTGAAATCAAATCAACATCGTAAAAGCTTTTCAGTTCCACCAGACACATACTGAAAAGATGTGGTATTCTTGTGTATGCATAGAATGCTTTCTTCTGCAGTTTTACCTAGATGTTAAGCAAGCAGCTCTCGCACTTATTTTCCATAGAAAATGTTTAGCCAGGTATGGTGATTTCCTACCAGTAATTTTCGGTATATTTTCCTTAAAAGCTGTCCTCAAGTTTTGGAACTTAGATAACAAAAAGACAGATGTGTGTAAAAAGTGTAAAAATGCTAGATGTCCTTTCATTGAAGTTTTTTTGTTTACATCCTGCACCTTCTTAACAGTAGACAAATAATCATTTTATTCTTCCTTCAGTTAATGAAATACTGACTGAACTAACACTGCATGTGTGTATAAATAAGTTTGCTAAAAGAATGTGAAGCCTGCAAAATAGTTTTCAGAAGTATGGAAATACCACTAAGACCATCTACGAAACTCCAACTTTGCTTTCTTATGCACATCTATAATACAGACTTTAATTATTTGATCACAATTTTTCTCAGTGCTGCTGCCTCATTAGGTTTGCAGATAGGAATGGGACTGCTGTTCAAATATATCCATATTTTCTTACTCTCTTCTGTGTTTGTTCCGGTCATCATCAAAGTAAAAACAAAGCATTCTAGGGATGCTCTTGGCATGCAAGTGATCTCTATTTTTGTTTAAAGAACTGCTGATCGTTTTGCTCTCAAGTTTCATATGATCATGTCTACACAATTTTTAAACAATACACTATTTTAGAAACATGGCAGAATTGCTTGAAACCCTATAATTAAGGGTTTGAAATGCAACATTTTGCACGTTAAAGACAGTTGTGCATTCTTTTATATCCACGAACTAAAAACCTCATTATCTAATAACCCGATTAGATAATACCTTGATATTGAGATATTTAGTTCACTGTTTTAAAAGAATGCGCGGCCGGCTTTAACGCGCGAAATGTTACGTTTAAACCCCGCCCGTGGAATTTTTACACGCGGTGTGATTTTATGCTGCGTGTGCGCCGCGTACATCTAAAAGCGGCCTTAATGGTGCATAAATGCCTGTTTCTGCTATTATTTTTCATTGCATCCTTCATCTGTGACAGGCTCTCATGTTTCTTTCTCCTCATTTTTATTGTTGTTATTGTTATATGATGCTTTTATGTGTTTTATTGTATTTTATCTGATTGACTTTGTTAGCTGCCCAGCCTGTGGCAGGAGGGGTGGGGTATAATTTTTTAAAATAAATAAATACATCTCCTTCAGAAAAAACAATAAAATTGCCCATTCCAGCCTGGTCATCATTTTCCAATACTTTCTCCCTGTAAAGTTACTATTCATTCATTCATCTATCATTTATTAGATATTAGCTGTCGCCATCATCTTTTACATATTTACATAATTTACAGATAAAACCTTATAAGCACAAACGACACAATAATAATAATAATAATAATAAACAAAAAATTTTAAACCAGACACAGGCAGTCAAAATAAACAAAACTACAAATTCTCACCCCAAATTATCTTGGGATAATCTCATACGTTCCCTCATAATAAGCAAGCATGGGTTGCAACCTTTTTCACTGTCTCCCCATCGTTAGATGATAAAAGATAAGTGATTTTACATAGAATCGGGAGATGCACTTTTCCCTCCAAAATTGGAGAAAGCCAAACCAGTCTAGTATTCTCATATAGAGGGCAAACAAACAACATATGTTCCAAATCCTCTATTTTCCCCTCTTCACAAAGACAGGTACACAGCCCATATGTGACATGGGCGTACCTCCCTTCAATTACTGCAGAGGGGAAAATATTCAAACGAAAAAGGGTATAAACCCTACGCAGAGATGAATCCGCTAACTGGTCTAAATATCCTTCAAAGTTATGCTTAAGTTTAAAGGAATTGAGCATAGGCGCAACTTTCCATGAAGATATTACTGCCATATCCTCCTGCCCAGCAACATCCAACCCTTTCTGTTCAAGTATAAGCTTCTGACATGCCTCAGATTTTCCCATTAAACATATAAATGAACAGCTCAGCTTATTTAAGGACTCGTTTATCCAACCAATCCAGGGGTAAGCCCCTTTCCCTACAAAATCCAGTTCCTCTCTGAGGCACAAAGTGGCCAGGGAGGTATTTGGTTGATTTAATAATTTCACCCAATATCTAAGAGCTCGCTGTCTACTCAAACTTTTGATAGATACAATACCTAGTTCGGCCCTAACAACTGCTGCAGGGACGCCCTGGGCAACCTGCAGCAGACTCCTAAGGAATTTATTTTGAGGGGCCTCTAACACTGAGAAGCCCTCGGTTACCATGACTTCTGCTCCAAAAGTTAAAAGTTACTAATAAATAGGGATGGGCGAACGCGGTTCGGAAGTTCGAGTTCGGATCGAACTCGGTCTGTTCGGTTGACCGAACCGAACTCAAATTTCAAACTGAACCGAATTTCCGAACTCCGTTCTGTTCGCCCATCCCTAGTGGCAACACACACCATAAAACCTGGGTTTGAATGGCCGAACTTGGTTTGGAAGTTTGGAATTCGACCGAACTTGGTCTGTTCGGTCGACCAAACTGAACTTCGGACCGAACTCAAATTTCAAACCGAACTGAACGGAACCAAATTTCCGAACTCTAATTTCAAACTGAACCGAACCAAATTTCCGAACTCCGTTCTGTTCGCCCATCCCTACTAATAAAATCACTTTTAAATTTTTTTAAAAAGCTAAATAGATTGTGTTCTTTCGCTGTGTCACTGCAAGGTATGTCTTCCAACCCTCAAATCATAGTAGTTCTTCTCTGTAAGCTCTCTAGTCCTCCAGTTGTTTAGCACACTTTTCTAAATGTTGACACAAGAATGGAATGCAGTACTCTGATAGCAGTCTCTTCAATGCTGAATACAAAAGGTACAAACACTTCCGCGACCCCTGCTCATTACACCCCATCTGTGCACTCAAGGATCACTTTAACCATTTGCTGTAGCCTCACACTGGGAGTTCATGTTTATACATTTGTTCACTGGACCTAGCTCTCAAGAGTCACTACTTTCCATTGGCTTTGTGCAGAGAGGTGTTATGAGAGCTGAAAACAAATTCACATAGAAATACTGAACAACCATGAGTTCATCACAGACAGCAACAGCTAAAAAACTAGGTGGAATTGATCTTTAAATTTGTATGCAGATATGGAATAAGACTTGTGAGAGCAGAAAATTTCTTATCTGTGAATTTTCCTTCTCTTCCTTCACAGGACAGATGGTCTTATTGATGGGATATGCCCCTCCTTGCTCCAGATAGGCAGGATCAATTATGACTGAAAGCCTCAGTCCATGGGAGGGGCATAGCCTTCCTCAGATCCCCATGATGAGACTGTTAGAGCTACTTAAAACTATAAGATTTATAACAAAGTAATTTTAAACTTTGAAAGCACACTACTGTATTGACATGGTCACTATAATGAACAAAGTGTGGAGAATATAGGTAAAAGAGGGGAAGGAATAGATGGGAGTGTTACTCCTACTCTGAATCCATGCCTTCTCCCAAAACCTAGGTGGAATCCCAAATGGGAGGGAAGTAGACTGGCTGTCCTGTGAAGGAAGAGAAGGAAAATTCACAGGTAAGAAATTTCCCATTCTCCCTCCTTCGCATGGCAGATGGTCTTACTGATGGGTCGTCCCTAAGCAGTGCCTCTCCAAGGAGAGCGGATTCCCACCTGTACAAAAATGTTACCTCCCATCAGGTAACAAAGAGTGAGAAGAAGGAGTGGCGAGTGGTTGGAACTGGCAAAATTCGGCAAGGAGCGGGTCAACACTTCTACCACGGCCTCCAGAGCGTGCAAGTGGGTGAAAGCGAGGCCACCAAGGGAGAGGGCAACAGGAGTGGTAGAGTTACAGGGGGGAATCCAGGTTTCTGCAAGGTCAAGGAGCTGGAGGGAGCAGGAGAGGAAGAGAACATGGATAAACAGTGCTTTCCGCATGGAAGAATGGCAGTTCCAAAGGGCACAAGAGAAAGGCAACTGAGATGGGGGGAGACGGGATGGGAATTGGGGGTGGTGAGAGGGGGTGGTGATGGGAGCAGGTTTGGGGGGGCTGAGACATGGGGAGGTGGAGGTGCGGGTTGATAGGAAGAAGGAATGGTGTTCCAAGGCGGGAGTTGGGAGAGAAGGAGTTTAGGAGATAAGGAGAAGATGGGAAGAAAGGTACATGGAAGCAGACCAGATATGCTTAGATATGATTTCCAATCAGATATGGTCAATTTCCCACCCTTCACAAAATAAAAACTGGTAATACCCTTATAGGTGTTTTCCGCCTGCAGTCTTGATAGTTTGAAATGCCGCTGTCAGGACATAGTCTGCAAAAAGGTAATCCCCAGATATTTATACGAGGTAACTTGTTCAATAACAGCAGAATTAATAATAATAATATAATAATAATTTTATTATCGGCTTAAGCCAAAATAGGCAGAAATCATAAACCACTTAAGTTTGGTACAGGCTCTGCCGAACATCAGGACCTTTGTCTTAGTATAAATTTACTTCAAGTAGTTCCTGGGTACAGAAAGAAGCAAATTTGTCCATCAGTCACCTCAATCTTACCCTCGAGTTAGAAATCAGTATCGTGTCATCTGCACATCTCTTCACCAACATCACCTCCGTCTTATCGGGGTTGAGCTTCAGTCAGCTCTGCCGCATCCATTCAGCCACGGCCTCCAAACACTGGGATAGCACCGAGACAGCAGGGTCTGGGTCCGTTGAAAAGGAGAGGTACAGCTGAGTATCATCAGCGTATTGGTGACAACGCACCACGAACCCTCTCATGACCTCCCCCAAGGGCTGCATATATACATTAAACAATAACGGAGACAGAATAGAACCCTGCGGAACACCGCATGGTAAAGCACGGGGCAAGATGTCTCATCCCCCAGCACCACCCGCTGGCTTCTCCCCGAGAGGAATGAACGGAACCATTCTAGAACGGTCCCATCCAGACCCCCCAGGTCACGCAGCCATCGCAACAAAAGCCCATGGTCCACGGTGTCAAGAGCGGCCGAGAGATCTAGCAGGATGAGAAATGTTGAACATCCTGCATCCATCTCCCGGCGGAGATTGTCAACCAAAGCCACCAACGCCGTCTCGGTGTCATAGCCGGAGCGAAACCCAGATTGAAACGGGTCCAGGAAACCGATGCCATCTAGATGCACCTGGAGCTGGATTGCCACCGCCCACTCAATAACCTTCCCTAAAAAGGGAAGTTTAGAGACAGGTCGGTAACTGGCAAGAGCATCCACGTCCAATGATGGCTTTTTCAGCAGGGGGCGCACCACAGCCTCATTGAGGCTGGGGGACAACCTCCCCTGCTGCAAGGACGCGCTCACTACCCCCGCCAGCACTGCCCCCAGTGTGTCCCTGGAGGCTTTCACCAGCCAGGACGGGCATGGATCAAGTTCACAACAGGTGGCCCTCACAGACCCCAAGACATTCAACGCATCGGCCGGCGTCACTTCCTGAAACTCCCCCCATAAAGATGGACCAGACGGGGCCTCCATCACCTCGCGCTCTCTACCTACTGCCCCTAATCCAGCGTCAAAGTCGCTCCAAATCCGAGCGATCTTGTCTGCGAAGTAGGTGGCAAACTCCTCACAGCGGGCCTGGGACAAGTCCCCATCCAGGCGGAGGGAGGCCGGACTGACCAGTTCCCGCACCACCCGAAACAGCTCCGCCAGGCGTAGCTTCGCAGACGCTATGAGGACAGCAAGGAACTCCTTCCTTGCTGTCCTCACAGCCTCAACATAGGACCGCAAATGGGCCCTATGGAGAAGTCGGTCGGAGTCAGATCGAGTTCGACGCCAGCATCGCTCCAGCCTTCTGCCTACTTGCTTCATACACCGCAGCCCCTCGGTAAACCAAGGGGCCCTGCGGTGACGAGACTGAGGCAGAGGGCGTCTTGGAGTCACCCTGTCAATGGTCTCCTCCAGCAAGTTATTCCAATACTGGACCAGCTCATCGACAGAGTGTGAGGACAAGCTGTACCCACTATGGGGGGCACGGACTGCATCTCCTAGAACTGTTTCCCCCCTTGCTCCTCACAGAAGTTGGGGGAAGTCTCCCAGCTTTTCCAGGTCCAGTGGGACCTCTCCAGAAATCCCCAGGGCTGACTTTCTGGGAGCTATGTCTCCCATCAATGTGGCAAAAAGGTGGATCTTAGCCACTATCTGTCTACCCTGCTACACCAGAACTGCCCCTGGGATGTCCTCTTGGTGTGGGGGATGAGTCACGGGACTAGGAATGGCCTGGTTGGGTTGACTCACCCCTGTCAGCGGCTCCCCTGATGAGAGCTTCCTGAACTTGAAGGAGGGTCCACAGCCCTCTATATGCCCCTGGAGTCCGCTCTTATCTCCCTTGCAGAGGGCAAGCCTGCATCCCAGTGCTGAAGCTTCCCACCTCTGGACGCCATGTCAAAACGCAGGGGAGGGGAAGGAGCAGGCAAAAGTGCTTATGATGCTGTGGAGCCTCTGCTCCAGCTTGACTCACTGCTCACTGGTAGCAGCAATGGAGGAGCAGCTCCAGGTGTGGCAGCTCCCCCAAGGAAGGGCCCTAAGGTTAGTGGAGAAGAGGGAGGGGGGACATGGGGGAAGGCCCCCATGGCCCCCTACCAGTGGCTCAACCCCCCCCCCCCAAGAGGCGGGAAGGGAGAGTAGACCAGATAGAAAGGAAAGAATCAAAAATAAATGAAAAATGAAAAAGAAAGGGGGTCTAACCTATACTAAAACGCTCCCAGAATGGGAGCCCTACATCCTGTCTCCTATTCTATTGCAAGGCAGAAATTGAACTGGGAATCTGAGGTGGGCTATATCCCTCCCACAGACCGAGGCTGTCAATCATAATTGATCCTGCCTATCTGGAGTGAGGAGGGACATTGTGACAGGGCAGTTCTGGCAGCCTATGGGGAATTAGCCTTGACCCCCTGCACACTCCCAGTTATGCAATAGTCCAGTGTCCCAGTGGCCAACCAAAATACTAGGGATGGGAATTTTAGTTTCTGATAAAACCGAAAGTACCCAAAAATGGCCATTTCGGATTAATCCAAAATTTTGGTTCTTTTTCAGTTTCGGTACTATCGGATCTTTTGCATTGATTTTTGTACGGGATTTTTAACATTGCGGTTTGTCCTCCATTGAAAAACCGCAGTGTTAAAAATCCGGTACAAAAATCAATGCAAAAGATCTGATAGTACCGAAGCCGAAAAAGAACCAAAATTCATGAGAACCGAAACCAAAATGGACAGAAACCAAAATTTTGCCCAGAGTCCCAGCCCTACAAAATACAGAGACCCAATTCCAGGGTATTTGTTTATTAAATAACTTAGTGAGTTTGGTCCTGGCCTCCCGTCTCCCCTCAAGCCAGGCCTATCACCACTAGTAGTGTAATAGTCCAATGGGGTTAAAACCCCTTTAAATCCTAACAACCTTATGAAAACCCACAATCCCTATAAGTAATATCAGGCCAGGCCCCACCTTGGTGTAATTAATTGCAGAAACCTTGGAGCAGATCCTGCTTATCACCTCTATAGACCTGTCTTCCTGCCCTGGGTGTCCCACTGAGGAAGAGCTCTCTCAGGAGAACCTTCTCCTATGGCTGTAGGCTTATATAAGCCTTGCACATGCCCAGCAAGGCCCAGTTCATCTGAGCAAGTCTACAGACAATCTGAACAATCTGAACCCTTAGTGAGCATGCACAGCGTCTTAGCCTTCAGCCAGGCCAGTTCCCCAGTACTGCTGGGATACATCTGTGCCAGAGTAAGACCATCTGTCCTGCGAAGGAAGGAGAATGTGGGTTACGACAGATAAGAGCATGGCACCCTTTGATATGTAAAATCAAAGGATACCACTTGTGGGTGCTAGCTATTTTTAGCCTGAACAAAGCATTAACTTAATCCTATGAACCTCAGTTGAACCCAATATTTTATTTACACGTCCATACCTCCTCTTCTTCGCTCAGCATTATCCAGTAGGGGCGGGAAACCGGTAAAATCCGGTATCCGATAATGCCGGTACCGGGCGTACCGGCATTATCGGATTCGACCCGGTAATCCGGTCCGGGTACCGGATTCCGGGGTACCGGATTTTTTTTACATTGCAGCCATTTAAAAATGGCTGCAATGTAAAAACTTAAAGCCCCAG
>QEPC01013006.1:902633-920522 GCA_003113815.1 Sphenodon punctatus | reverse complement strand
TGAGACCTCGCATCTTCATGAATGTTAGACCCCTTGTCTCTCCCTCTGTTCCCCTTCCTAAGTCTCTCCCCCAGCTCCTGTCTCTCAGATTGTAAGCCCTGGGGGCAGGGACCGTGTCTATTTTATTACTTTGTAAAGTGCCAGGTACACTGCTGGCGCTATATAAATGTTTGTTAATAATAATAATAATAACAGATTTCCAGTACAAGTAAGCCTGATGCAATATATTTTTAAGGACACTGTTATTTCCAGGACACCACCTAAGGACTACTCTCTATCAACTATACTTAAAGGTAACAGTGACATCTTATTTATTCTCTTATTAAAGTACACACTCAAGCAGGCTGAGATTTCCACACTAGCAAACTACAGATACAAACAATTAATGCCAGGAACAAAAGGGAAAAGACTATTAGGACTGCTAACTAGTGCATTTTGCTGCACCCTATTATCATTAAAAGAATTAAAATGATGTAGGTCACAACACATTAATCCTTTTCCACTTGGCAAAAACAGGTTTATCTTATTTGCGTTTTGAACTGAATAGAAATTAAATAAGCCTCTCTTATTTATTTAATTTAAACTTTGAAGCCTCCAGACCACAAGGCAAAGAGTAGGCAACTCTGCATTCAATTTACTAGATCTCCCAGACCTATGACCCTCCATGCACTGTGTTCTATATCCATCTGCTCTGTTTTGCTTCTATTTATAATGCAGTCTCTTTGGGGCAAGATCTATCTTACCTTGTTTTTGTACAGTACCCAAACCAATGGAAAGAGATCAGGATCAACTGGCATGGTCTTTGAGTGCTACTTCAGTACTAGCAGTACTTAATATTCCTAAACCAAAAACCCTTCGGAATAGGTTTAAGCAAGGAGTTAAGGCTCTTACAAATTCAATCATGCTCTAACAGCATGGAAATTTTAAGATAAGGCTCCTACCTTAACTTGCGCACCATGTAAACAGTAAAGATGTTGTACAGCTTCACATATTATGCTTGCTTACAACTTAGGCTCCATGCACCCACACTTTGCCTTGGTCTTTCAGCCCCAATCCTCTACCTCTGCAGGTTAAGGGGCAACACAGGAGAGCAGAGGGGCATGGGAAAGGTTGCTCACTGCACAGGTGATTTCTGACTTTCCATGCTTTTTGGAGTATGGCTGAATTTGCAAGAGCTTTAACTCTTCTCTTAAACTGAAGGTTTCTTGATCTATTTTTTTAAAGCAGTTACAATCACAATTATTTCAGTCACTGTTACTTTATTCTTATTGGATCTATTACACATTGAGACTATTAGTGTGTAAGCAAAATTTGCCACTTTATTATTATTAATTATTATTATTATTTATTGACAACTAAATCATCAGGGTTAGCCAGCAGAAACAGCAGTTTCTGTGCTAAGCCCCAATTTGAATGGTACCCCAGCTATGGTTTGAAATATTTATTTCTGACATCACTTGACTGAGGGGGGTGGGGGGGAAAGACAATACAGAAGATCCTCAGTATCACCAGACTCACAAGCACAAAGGTGCTGGTCATAGGGGGTATTTTTATACCTACCCTCCAAAATTGCTGAGGACATCAGATGGAATCGTAACAGTGTGAGGGCTCTCCTGAGGGTAAAGTTTGTCAAAGATCTTAAATAATATTCAGTCTGATGCTGTATTTTATACAGACCATACTATGGGAGCCTATTTGCCTCCAGATCTTTTCGCCTATTGATGTCATCAAGGCGAGTAGCAAACAATTGCTTGGCCTTAGTGCCCTGCAACTCAGCTAGGAATGATAGGGACAAGTCTCACCGAATTAGTCAGATGGAACAGATCCTCCTTCCACAAAAACTTGCGGTCAGAGGCCATCATTTCCATCCAACAAAGTTTCAGTAGTCTGTCCCCAGGCATTCCCATTAATCGAGACCAATAGGCAACTGGCCTGGACAGAACCTTTGATTCCATCATGGGTATGCCTGCCTCAGCCCTAAGCAGGGATGGTGGGGTGCTGTTTAGTACACCCAAAATAGTCCTCAGCAGTCTGTTCTGAGCTATTTCCAGGGAGGATTTGGCGGAGAATCCCCAGACCTCGGCGCCATAAATAGCTTGTGGTATCAACTTAGATTCCAAGAGTCTGATTGCTGGCATAAACAATCTGCCACCACTCAAATGCCAACATTTCAATATTCCTCTGGTTGTCTGAGCCAGTTTTAAATTCAGAGCTTTTAAGTGGTCAGTCCATGTGCCCATATAATAATACAATAGGCCCAAATATCTATATGTTTTAACTTGTTCGATAGGATTGGAGTTTATGCTCCACCTCTTACAGACCCACCTCTTTGAGAAAGCCATGACTTTGGATTTCTCATAGTTAATGAACAGACCATTTAGACGACAATAATTCCCAAATGACGTCAAAAGTCTGCGCACGCCAATTTCAGTGGTGGAGATCAGGATCATATCATCCGCATACAAATGTATGCTCAGTTTTCTGCCCTTGATAGATACAGAATGGTATTGATCACCTTGCAAATGCTCTACAACATAATTTATTAAAAATGAAACCGGAAAGGAGCCAGGATACAACCCTGCTTGACTCCGTTTCCTATTTTTATTGGGTCTGACATGGAGCCATCCTGGGTGATCCTGACTTTGACTGCGGTGTTTTGGTATAGGTGTTGGATCAAAAGCCGCCTATCTATATCCGTGGAAGCTACTTTGCTCCAGAGCAAGTTTCTGTCCACTGTGTTGAAAGCAGCCGTTAGATCTATAAATGTGGCAAAAAGTTTGGTTTTATGCAGTATGGCATACTCGTTAACCAAAAAAGCCAATGTAAAGCAGTGATCAATAACTGATCGATTTGTACGAAAACCAGCCTGCTCCTCTTTAAATATACATTTATCCTCAGCCCAACACTCTAATCTGGCTAGGAGGGTTTTTGCATAGAGCTTTGCAATAATATTTATGAGGCTGATTGGGCGGTAATTAGAGGGGAGGCGCCTGTCACCTTTCTTATAGATTGGAACAATAATACTGAGATTCCAATTTTCAGGGACTCCTCCATAAAAATGTATATGGTCAAACAGGGCGCAGAGTATCAGGACCCACTAGCTCTTATGCTCTTTGAGTAGCTCTCCATTATGCCATCCATGCCAGGAGCCTTATGAGGTGGGAGCTGCATAATCAATGCTTCAATGTCGGAAGGATTACTGGGCTGCCAAGGGGAGAGAGTTGCTAAATCAAATTCTGCAGAATAGGTTGTCATCTGCATAACATTATTAAAATGTTTGGTAAAGTGTTCCTGCCATACAGGGCCAGCTATACCAGTATCCAGGGGGGAATATTCTACTCGTACCTCCTTGTTAACAAGCAACCAAAACTGGGTACAATCCTGCACTGCGTCACCTAAGTCTGACCATAAAGATTGCTAAAATGTCAGTTTTTTTCTTTTAATTAGAGCTCTGTATTGGCTTTTTGCCTCTATATACTCAGAAAGAGCTAAAGGTGAATTCTCCCTCTTAGCTGATTTAGCTGCCCTATTGACAAAAGCCCTAAACCACCTACATTCAAAATCATACCAGGTTTGCCCATGTGGCTTCCTGGTTGAGTCTGAAGTTGTCAAGAAGTTCTCTTTTATATGGTGTATTAATGCAGAAAACTGGTTAGGTAGATCATCATCCAGGGCATTGTTTCTTGATCTAAGAATTTCCCTGTTTTTAAAAAGGGGATGTACCTACCTGAGTTCGATTGGGGACATGCATGGGACCAGGACGAGTGCCTTGATCGGATGTGTCCTCCTTGGAACCTCCAAATTCTACCTCCTTGGGAGAGCTGGAAGGGCTGCCTACCAGGAGGAGGAATTGACTGCCGATGAGCTTTGTGTCCTGTACAAAGTCTGGACACAGTGGAGGTGCATGGTGGTGAGAAGCTACTGGAGGGTCATGTATCAATGGGGGTTATATGCAGAGGGAGTGGGGTTCCCCATTCCTCAGGCACTGGGACCCTGTTAGACCTGTTCACTACAGTCTGCTGGTGTGACTGATCCATGGAGGGAGAAGGGTTCACCTCCCACCCCTAATGCCAGGATAGCTTTGGAATTTAGTGCTATGGGCTGCCAATGTGACTGATCAGTGACCCATGCTGTTAGTGGAAGCTAGAAGAGACTTAACTAAACTGGCATCATGCCAGGAGACAGGTTGCTTGACCCACATGCTGTTGCTTTTATTTATCTCTTCTGCTTTTCTCTTTTATCCCTCTGCTCACCATACGCTATGTGTTTTGCTCACTACAGCCAGGTTTCTGTGGGTGGCAGTAGGTTCGTCTTGTGGCTGACTGGCACCTCCATGTGCCAGCAGAGATGCCAGGGACTCCTTGCCCAGCCTCCGTCCCTGCTCTTTCAGAGTACAGCATGGGCGGATGCAGCTGCTACGGCTTCTTTTGCCCGCAGTTCGCCATGGCACAATTTATCATGGCAGGGAACAGGGTGCTGGGGACAGGGATGGACAGCCATCCATGTGTTTTGTTCCTCTGCCCTACCCGTGGCATGAGGACAGCGTAACAACTGTATACTTGCCCAGTTTCACCTGCACGTTTGTTCTACACAGCACACCAACCTGGGGACGGACGGCTGCCGTGGCCCTCCCTGCACCAGCTCAAGGAGCCTCCTCAGCCTGATCTCGTTTGTTTTCACACATTGTGTAGCACAAGTATGAAACTTGTAACCTATCACTAAAATCTACCACTGTACCTGAGGATTAGAGGGTGGTATTATTATTAGCAAGCATTTATATAGCACCAGCAATGTACCTGGCGCTTTACAACGCAATGGAATAGACATGGTCCCTGACCTAGGGCTTACAGTCTGAGAGACAGGGGTGGGGGGTGGGAGGCGAAGGAAGGGGAACAGAGGGAGAGACAAAGGGTGTAACATTCACGAAGATGCGAGGTCTCAGGTGCACGTGCTTGGCTTGGTTACAGCGAGAATGATGACTGGCTGATCCATGTGGTGAGAATATGAGTACACAGACCTCAGGTAACGGATTGTACTGAATGGAGGGTATCAGTAGAAGTTAGAAGAGGGGAGCGAGGAGTCGGGGAGGGCAGAGCGGAAGAGATGGGTCTTGAGGAGGGATATGAAGGTACAAAGGGAGGGGGCGAGGCGGATGTGGGCAGGGAGGGAGTTCCAGGCGTGGGGGGCAGTTAGGGAGAAGGGACAAAGGCAGTTAGGGGAGCAGGGGAGGTGTGGGAGGGCAAGAGAGGGGACAGAGGAGGAGCGGAGTTGGACTGGAGTATGGAGGGAAAATAACACAGAGAGGTAGGGGGGTACAAGCTTGTGAAGAGCTTTATAGGTGAAGACTAGGAACTTGTGCAGGATTCGCTAAGGAAGGGGGAGCCAGTGAAGAGAGGAGAGGAGGGGCTGTACGTGGTCGAAGCGACAGGCGAGGTGAATGACCTTGGCAGCTGAGGTTTGGATGGAGATAAGGGGAGAAAGGCAAGAGCGGGAGGCCAGTGAGAAGGAAGTTACAACAATCGAGGCGCGAGATGACCAGGATGTGAACAAGGGTTTTGGCAGAGGAGACAGAGAGAAAAGGGCGAACCTTAGCAATGTTATGGAGGAAGAAGCAACAGAATTTGGCAACCGAGTCAACGTAGGGTTTAAAAGGAAGGGGTGAGTCAAAGATGAAGCCTAAACTACGGGCTTGGAAGATGGGAAGGATGGTGACCCCGTCAATAAGAATCGACAGGGAGGAGGGAGATGAAGGATGGGGGGTGGGGGAGATAAGGAGTTCCGTTTTAGCCATGTTGAGTTTGAGTTGACGTTGAGACATCCAGGTAGAGATATCAGAGACACAGCTGGTGAGGCGAGCTTGAACAGATGGAGAGAGAGAGGGAGTAGATAGATAGAGTTGAGTGTCATCAGCATAGAGGTGATATTGGAAGCAATGAGAGGCAATGAGTTTGCCTAGGGGCACAGTGTAGATAAAGAAGAGGAGAGGGCCAAGGACAGAGCCTTGGGGAACACCAACCGGAGAGGTGAAAGGAGGAGGAGGTGGAGTTGGCAGGAAGGTAGTGAATGTAATGGCAATATTTTATAAGGACTTCAGAGGTGATCCTGGAAACAACAGACCAGTGAGCCGGTTGTAGATTCCAGACAAACTGGTGTAAATGATTGTTAAGAACATAATTACTGGGCATATGTATAAACATGACATAATGGGGAAGTCTCAACATGGATTTATTTATTTGTTTTTTAAAAAATTCTTACCTTGCCCATCCTGTCACAGGCAGCTCTGGGCAGCTCACAATTCATCAATAAAAACACTTAAAACACTCAAAAATAAAGGAGGAATTAAAATATCCAAAATAGCAATGGGAAATTGTGCTTCACTAATTTATTGGAATTTTTTGAGGGTTTAAATACAGCACGTGGATAAGGGTGAGCCGGTCGACATAGTGTATCTGGATTTTCAAAAAGTGTTTGATAAGGTTCCTCACAAGAAACTCTTGAGGAAATTAAATAGTCATGGGATAGGAGGCAGTGTCCTATCATGGATTGGTAACTGGTTAAATCATATGAGAGAAAAGTAGGACTCAATGGTCAGTTTTCACAATGGAGAGAATTAAATAGTGGAGTCCCCCCCAAGGATCTGTTCTGGGACCGGTGTTGTTTAATATATTCATTAATGATCTGGAAAAAGGAGTAAGAGTGAGATGACCAAATCTTCAGATGACACAAAGTTATTCAAGATATTTAAATTCAAGTGGACTGTGAAGAATTACAGGACTGGGTGTGACTGGGCATCTAAATGGCAGATGAAATTTAATGTTGACAAGTCCATAGTGAAAACTAATTCAAACTATATGTACACAATGATGGGTTCTAAATTAGGAGTTACCATTCAGGAGAAGGATCTTGAAGTCATTGTGGACAATACATTGAAATCCTCAGCTCAGTGTGCGGTGGTGGTCAAAAAAAGAAAGAGAATGTTAGATTTATTTAATGGCATTATGATATTTTCAGTTTTATTATCTGTCCCTTTTTGAATAATTCCTATGGTGTGACCACACCCTGAATATTGTGTGCAGTTCTTGGTGCCACATCTCAAAAAAAGATGCAGAACTACAAAAGGAACAGAGAAGGGCAACAAAAATGTTAGAGGGTATGAAACGGCTTCCATATGAAGAGAGGTTTGTTAGGTTAGAGCTCTTCAGCTTGGAGAAAAGTCAGTTGAGAGGGGATATGATAGAACTTTATAAAATTATGAGCAGTGTGGAACAGTTATTTACTATCTCAAATAGTACTAGAACTGGGGGCACTCCATGAAACTAACTGGCAACAGATTTAAAACAAATACAAAAGTATTTTTTCATTCAACGCACAATTATTAACTTGTGGAATTTGTTGGCAGAAGATGCAGTCAAGTTGGGATTAAAAATGATTTGGATAAGTTCTTGGAGGGTAAGTCCATTAATGGCTACAAGTCCAAGGCCAAGTAGGTATGGGGGACATAAATAGAGGTTACTTACCAGTAACTCTGTTCTTCGAGAGAGCTCCGCGTATTCTCACTCTTGGGATTTACTTCCTGCTCCGCAGGTACCGGAAAACCTCTCGTCAGCAGTATCCAGGCAGATTACGCCTGGAAAAGACTAGAAAAGGTGAGGGCTCCGCCCCCTCACTCCCCTCCCCATCCCGAGAAAAGCGCGGGCCCGCATCACGAGGGATGGTAGAATAAATAGGGGGAGGAGCCCTCACCGCCTCAGTTCCTTCCAACCCGGTCCGGAAGATACAACAATATTCATCCGAGACTGAGGGGAAGGAGGGCGGAATGTGAGAATACGCGGAGCTCTCTCGAAGAACAGAGTTACTGGTAAGTAACCTCTATTTCTTCTTCGAGGATCTCCGCGATTCTCACTCTTGGGAGAGTGATAAGCAGTTTCAAACACCTACCTCAAGGAGGAGGGAATCGAGGATGATCATTGATGAATGAATCTAGCACTGCCCTTCCCACCTGGGAATCTGTTCTGGCTGCAAGATCCAGAGAGTAGTGCTTCGTAAATGTATGGGTGGAAGCCCATGTGGCAGCTTTACAGATGTCGGATATATTTATCCCTTGAAAATTTGCCAACGATGTGGCCGTAGCTCGAGTCGAGTGTGCTCTCAGTTCTGCAGGTGGGACCTTGCCCGCCAGTGCATAGCACTTTTGTATGCATAGCACAATCCACTTAGACATTCTCTGTGAAGAGATCTTGACTCCAATCTTTTGACCTCCGTAGGAAATGAACAGAGAGTCACATGCTCTAACAGTTTTAGTTCTGTCAATGTAGAATGCTAGTGCTCTCTTGACATCTAGGGTGTGTAACGTTTGCTCCACAACTGAAGCATGAGGTTTAGGGAAAAACACTGGTAGCGATATTGTTTGGTTCAGGTGAAAACTGGATGCTACCTTGGGAATAAAAGAGGGGTCCACCCTTAAGTCAACTTTGTCTCTATGGAACAACGTATAAGGAGGAGAAGCTCTAAGAGCTGTGAGTTCACTCACCCTCCTTGCTGAAGTAATAGCTACTAAAAATGCAGTTTTAATCGACAAGTCCTCCATGTTGCACGAAGCTAAAGGTTCAAAGGGAGGGCCCATCAATTTTGATAATACAAGGTTTAAATCCCACTGAGGGGCCGGGCGTGACCTCTGAGGAAAAGTGTTCATCAGGCCCTTCCAAAAAGACTTCATTAGGCCATGGGAAAATAACGTTTCATTACCCTCTGGTTGTAAACGTGATGATAAAGCCGCCAAGTGGACTTTTATGGATACTAGAGATAGATGTGACTTCTGTAGCTTCAGAAGATAAAGGAAAACATGGTTCATATTTAAAGCATGTAAAGAGATAAGTTGTCCTTCACACCACTTACAGAAACGTTTCCACTTTAACTCGTAACATTTGCGAGTCGAAGGTCTCCGAGAATTTAATAATATTTCCGAAACCTCCGGGGGTGCGTTCCTCATTGGGGTAGGATCAACCAAGCGGAGAGGTGGAGCATCTGTAAATCGTGATGCAGTATTCTCCCTTGATCTCGAGAGAGGAGGTCGCATGTCACTGGAAGATTTCTGACTTGCGATGCCATTCCCTGTAAGGTTTGGAACCAGACTTGGCGGGGCCAGAAGGGAGCGATCACAATGATGTGAGCCCTGTCTGTCTTGATCTTGCACAGTACTCTGTGAATAAGGGGAAACGGTGGAAATGCATAGAGGAATGTCCCGTGCCAAGAGATGGCAAAGGCGTCCGATATCGATCCTGGTACTACTCCTGCTCGACTGCAGAATTCGGGAAGCTTGGCGTTCTCTTGTGAGGCAAACAGGTCTATCGTCGGAGTCCCCCACTCCTGAAAAATATTTGCCAAAACATCCTCCTTTAGAGACCATTCGTGCTGGTCCGTTGCCTTGCGACTGAGGCAGTCCGCTTCTGAGTTGTATTGGCCTGCCAAGTGAATGGCGTGTGCATGTATGCCGTGTTGTATGCACCAGTGCCAAATGGCCTCTGCTTCCTTGGAAAGACGAGTGGATCGCGCTCCTCCCTGTTTGTTTATATACCACATGGCTGTGGTATTGTCCGTCACGATCTGTATGTTCTTTCCCCTGATGTGGGGTAGTAGGGCTTTTAGAGCCCATCGTATGGCCCGCAATTCCAGCATGTTGATGTGTAGATATGTCTCCTCCTGAGACCAGAGCCCGTGAACTTGGGTATTCTCCATGTGTGCACCCCATCCTGTTAGGGATGCATCTGTTGTGATAGTTGTCTGAATGCTGGGGGGATCGAAAGGTACCCCTTTTAGAACCTGTTCTGCATTTGTCCACCATTGTAAATTTCTTAGAAGTCCCTTCGTTATGGACAGCTTCATGTTGAGGGGGTGGATGGTAGGGGTGTAATTGAGGGCGAGCCATTGTTGCAGTGGTCTCATGTGTAGTCGTGCATGTGGTGTTACCATTGTGGTAGACGCCATTAACCCCTGAAGGTGAAGAAAAAAATCGAACCGACTTGGTAGGATGGGTTCGCAGGGTGTTCAGTGCCTGCCGTATGGCGAGAAGTCTCTCTGTGGGGAGGTACGCTCTTGCCTGTCTGGTGTCCAGAATCGCCCCTATGAAGGGTAGGTATTGAGACGGTTGTAGATGTGACTTTGTCAGGTTGATGACAAAGCCTAGGTCCTTGAGTAGTGACATTGTCAACTCTAAATGTTGCAGGAGTTCTTGTTGCGATGCTGCTGCGATCAGCCAATCGTCTAGGTATGGAAAGATTCTGACCTTTTGTCGTCTGAGATATGCCGCTACCACCGCTACACATTTGGTGAAAACGCGCGGTGCCGTGGAAAGTCCAAATGGAAGGACCCGGTACTGGAATAGAAGGTCTCCTGCAATGAATCGTAAGAATTTTCGGTGAGAAGGTCGTATCGAGATGTGGAAATAGGCATCCTTTAGATCAAGGGAGGCTAGCCAGTCGCCTTGTTGTAGTCCCATAAAAATGATGGGTAGGGAGGTCATACGAAACTTAAATTTTCTAACAAATTTATTGAGGTGTCTCAGGTCCAGAATAGGGCGAGAGCCTTTATCCTTCTTTGGGACTACAAAGAATCTAGAGTAGAACCCAATGTTAAATTCGTTTCTGGAGACCTGCTCAATAGCTCCCTTGTGTAGGAGTTTTTGAATTTCAACTAGTATTTGAGTGGAGGGGGGGGAGCCCCTGGGGGGGCAGGATGAGAGGGGAGGAGGGGTGTGGAATTGTATGGCATACCCCAGTTCTACTATCTCTCTGACCCAGCGATCAGTAGAGATGGTTTCCCATACAGGTAAGTAAGGCAACAGGCGGTCCTGGAATGAGGGGTCATCCTCGTGATCTCCCTTGATCCACGTTTTGTTAAAAACGAGATTTCGTCTGCTGTCCAGACGAAGAATTAGAGGATGGTTTGCCTCTGCCCCTTTGCCTGTTAAACGTTTTACGTTGTTGTGTGCCCTGTGTTTGGTGATATGGCAAGGGAGTCTGCTGCTGGAATCTCTTTCCAGCCTGGTAATTGTAGTGCTGGTATGGAGTCCTTCTAGAAGAAAAGGGATAGCCCTGTGTAGTGAAGGGCTTTTTCCGTATGGCCCTAATGACCCCCGTGGATCTTGCCGTTTGATTCATCTCTTTTATCTTTTTAAGGGTGTCGTCGGTAGTGGCAGAGAACAGACCCTCACAATCGAACGGCAGATCCTCTATTCTAGTTTTGTTTTCTTGGGTCAGAGCTGTGGATCGAAGCCACGCATGTCTACGGAGGGCTATGGCAGATGCCATCCCTCTGGCGTTGGCATCCGCCACATGCATGTTAGCTGTTAATTGGAATTGGGCCATCTGCATGCCTTCCTTTTGCAATGCTGCCAACTGGTTAGGGTCTGATGTAGTGCCCACCTTAGACCATAGCCAATGCTGATAACCGCACATGGCTGATGCGTAGTTCGCAATTCTGAAGGACAAAGAGTCCGAGGAGAACACTTTTCTTCCAAGGACATCCAGCCTTCTTCCTTCCCTGTCTGCTGGGGATGTTTGTACTCCTCCTGCCCTTGATCTAACCGAGGCAGCAGCTATCACTAATGAGTTGGGAGGGGGGTGGTTATGGAATATTTGCGCCCCTTCCTTGGGTACCGTATATAGGGAATCTGCCAACTTGTTAGTAGGAAACACTGAGGCCGGTTTTCCCCACAAGGCAGTGGCTGGCTCCAGTAGCTGGTCTAACAGTGGTAGCGTTACATGCCCAGACTCCCCCGTCCCTAGAATACCAAATATGGGCCCTGTCTGGGATTTCTTAACGACCCTCGTGGGGAGTTTAGGGAGGGCAAATGCCATCCTCCTCAGCATCGCTTGGAAAGCCTTAGAGTCCTCTGTAGCTAATGAAATATTAGTGTCCGATATGGTGTCTGGGGGTGGTGGGGAGATGGTCTCATCTTCTTCGAGGGATGGAGATGATGAAGACGACTGCGATGCTGATCTCCCTGGGGAAGCCGTTCCGACTGCAGCCGGTACCGACGGTACCGGTTCCTCTCTATGGGTCCCCAATAGAGAGGTTAAGAGCTGCGAAGCCCCCGATGGATCTAACCTTTGCGTGGCCATTACTTCGGGTCCGGAACCGCGTGTCCCGGTGCCGCGGTTCAGATGCGCATGCAACGAGCCCGTCTCCGACGGTGGGGGGCGTGAAACCGTTGCCGTCGGTGCCGCCCTCGGCGGAGCCGGTGGAACATAGGTGAGTTCCCGTGTGGGTCGGATTGCATAATCGAATCCCTGTCTGTACGGAGATGGACTGCATGATTGGTACCGATATTTATGGCCGTGGCCATAGTCCCGGTGTCCGTCCCTTGGTGAGCAACATGAGCATGGTGAGCGAGATCTGTGCTCCAAATGGTACCGGAGGGGGGTATGCTCGATCCGATACCTCGGTGATTGGGACCGTGAGTGGGGCGATCGGGAACAGGACTCTCTCCGCTCCACTGGTAAGGTGAGCAGTAGGGGCGGTACCGACCGTGACAGTGGAGTCGGCGGCGCGGTCACCCTCGTCGGTCCCGACTCTGGTTGGAGTGCTTGCAGGGACTGTGTAACAGCTGTTGGTCCCAACGGTGATCCCTGCCTCTGTAGGATTGTGCCCGTCCCAGGGCGTTCTGTTGTCTCCTGTGCAGAGCTCCTCTTCTTCTTTTTCTTTCCACTCTTGGTCCCCCGCTCCAATGAGTGTGTGGATCCGTGCGTGTGGGGTGCGTCGGTACCGCTGTCCGCCGGGCGCCATGGGCTGGGCGCATGCGTAGCGGTACTCCCTTCCGCGGAGTGGTTGGTACCGGTAGCCTGAATGCACGTGGAACTGTGCAATCCCTTGGTACCGGGTTCGGCGGTGCGGACGGTACTGGTGGTGTGGGGACTAGCCCTCGGTTTGGGCGGTACCGTTGGAGTCGGAACCGTCGGAGCCGGAATTTCCATCGGCCTAGAGTGCCGGGCGGGGAGCCTCAGAGGCCCCTCTTCTCCGCCCTCTAATGCCCTTTTAGTAAGAATGTCTTGCAGCCGAAGCGCCCCGGTTCGTTTAGCTCTGTTTGAGAGTACCGAGCAGGCTCCGCAGGTCCGGGTATTGTGGCCCTCTCCCAGGCAGGCTAGACAACGGTCGTGCTGATCGCTCACTGAGAGGGTAGCCGGACAGGAGCTACACCGTTTAAAGTCCAGCTGCTTGGGCATTCCGTTTGCCCCGAAGGGCGTAACGGCCCGGGGAACATCCCCGCGGGCTAGGGCAGCACTCCTACTCACAAAGTCTTATCTTATTTTCTTTCTTTCTTTCTTGCTGACAAACGCTGAAAAGCGCTGAGAAGTCTTCCAACGCCACACGGTTGGAAGGAACTGGGGCGGTGAGGGCTCCTCCCCCTATTTATTCTACCATCCCTCGTGATGCGGGCCCGCGCTTTTTTCGGGCTGGGGAGGGGGTGGAGCCCTCACCATGTTCTAGTCTTTTCCAGGCGTAATCTGCCTGGATACTGCTGAAGAGAGGTTTTCCGATGCCTGCAAAGCAGGAAGTGAATCCCAAGAGTGAGAATTGTGGAGATCCTCGAAGAAGAACCTCTGATTGTTGGGAACTGGGAGGGAACAACAGGAATGGATTGCCCCATTGTGATCTGTTGGGTAATTCTCTCAAGTGACCGAGATTGGCCACTGTCGGAGACAGGATGCTGGGGTTGATGGACTATTGGTCTGACCCAGTATGGAATTTCTTATGGTAAGGCAGATATGGCTGATGTAATAGCTCCAGGAAAACAGAGATTTAGAATAGCTATGTACACTTTAGCATACCGTTTAAAAATGTAAAGAAATGTGAAACATGCTTCCTTATGAAAAGCTCTGAAACAAATCTTCTTAGCAAATATTTATATTGGATGCAATTCCCAAAAGCTAAAGAGTAGTTAATATACACCAAACCCACTGAAATTCATTGGCAAGTGGGCATCCTACTCCTCTTGTGCCTTTGAAAATCCCCCTTCAAAAACCATAGAAGGCACTTGGCTAGGCTGGAGAAAAAAGACAGTGTGATTTAGTGGGTAGGGCCCCACAGTGGATATCGGGAGACCCAAGATCTAGTTTCCAGGTGTGTCAATGATTAATTGTGTGATGGTGAGCATGTCTATGAGCCTCTGTTTCTCCATCTGTTAAATAAGGAAAATGATGCTTACTCATCTGTATGGAGTTATTTGGGTTCTATATTAAGTGTCAAGCGTTAGATCCTGGCTTCAAATACTCCTGTGTTCAGACTATAAGTACGACCTGCTTTAGAGTAGTCCTTTCTGCCTTTATTAATAATAATTATTAGTGTTTATGGCAACAGTGACTATGGCTAAACAGGAATGAGGCCTCGTTTGTTCAGTGTCTGCTACAATAAAGTAAGAGACAGTTTGCAACCGAGAGAGTTTATAATCTAAATAAATGAGATGGCTGTGGGCAGGGACTTGAGTTCACTGCATTTTCCCCATTGCCGCCAATGGAGCAATTTTCCCTATTGCTCCATTGGTGGCAATGGGGAAAATGCAGCAAACATGGGTCCCTGGTTATGGGGTAGATAAAAGGCACATAACATACAAGGAGAGTAGTCAGGATGATGGCTTGCAAATGTCAGTTAGTGCCTTGATTTCTGGGGTTGGGCTTTTCTTCAAAGGGAGGGCTGTTAAGACTGAGTGAGCTAAAATGACAAGACAAGAAAAAGGGAACAGAAGGAGGAGGGGAAGAGAGATGGAGATGGAGTGAGGAGATGGTAGGAGGAAGACCGGAGTAAACAACCAACATCAAAACCCCTAGGTTTATGCTGTGAATGGCAAGGTTTTCTGCTAGTAATAGACAGATAACTAGCCATTACTTTAGGTATTATGTTACACAGGAATGGAAAAAGTTCTCTTAACTATTTGCTGGTATATTTACTACTTGAAAGGGGAGGTGTTTGAATGTTCATGGTTTCCAATAAACTGAAAAAGTGGTAACACCTACTAGCACTACCTGCAGTTGGTTGCCTTAGATAATAACAGGGAAGCCTGCTCTTTCTGGTCAATAACTGTTGGGGATTGTGATTTCTGACCCAATGAATCAGATCAAGATAATTCAAGTCATTAGAAAGAGGCTGACTTCTCATTAGCGCCGCAGTGGCTATATTGCTTCCTTCATTAAACATGGAGGGTCTAACTGCATCTTGTTTTGTGAAGCAGCAATTGCTTCAGAAAAACTTGTGTGGAGAGAGGATTCTTTCCTACAATACTGGAAACAAGAAAGACAGAAAGATAGAAATCCTGAACTATGTGAAAAGGTTTTTAGATCTGCAAAGAAATGAGTAGCAGTAAATAAAACCGGCCATGTGGCTGTTCTTTACTGTAGAGGGAAAAAATGTCCCAGCAGTATTTAGATGGTCTTAAAATTTTCATAATTTCCTAAGGGTATGCTTACTGAAAAGCTGACAGATGTTGCCTGGAAAACCTGTGCAGATTTGAAAGATGGCTAACCTTTAAAAAGGGAGAGGGGAACAGGATACAACAGCCTTGTGTAGCAACAACATTAAACTGGACAAGAAAACAGCACCCTTTCACTGCTTCACCATGGGAAAGAGAGACAGAATACCATAACCATTGATTTGATTCCCCCCCCCCCGCCTCTGCTATATGTTTAAATGCTTTTTTAAATAACTGCCACTGAGCCAAAGACAAATGAATAATTATTTATTCATTTTCTTTCTTTTTTTAAAAAAAATAACCTATTTCTTTTAAGACACAGGATGGTGCATGAATGAGGGTACACAGTGATTCATACGTTCTGGATAGCATTCCCCAGAGGATAACCAAGGACATTCCATTTTTTATATCCATCTCCTGCTCTATATCCATTATTCACCGTTTCCCACTTGGAGTGTTATGCAGAAGTAGAATAATAGGCAGATAAACTGAGACAGACCTGCACAGACAGAGATAAACACAGTATCATATAATACAGACTTTTCAAAATGCACTGCCAGTGACCTCAACCAGGCCTTGAGGTAGAACAAGAGGTTACTCAAACTCCTGTGATCACAAAGAGCTCAACATTCCCCAAGCAGAGGTTGCCAGTGGTGCCAAGCTGTAACAGGGATTTTTAGAACACTGTTTATCATCTCCTGGGACTGAGATGAAGTACTCAAATTTCTCCATCTCACAGCATACAGAAAAGTCAGAGCATGAGTTTTCAACAATTGCCTTACAGGAAGCCCGTTATCATTGAACAGATCAAGAGCATCTTTGCCACATGGTCCTGGATATCCACATCCAAATTAATAATTTTGCTATTATCCAAGACCCCGATTTATTTTGCTTTGGATTTCAAAATATAGTCAGAGACTCAAAACTGGAAATATCCCATTCTGTAACATTATATATTCTTGCTAAGCAAACATTTTATGCCGGTTTTTATATGGAATAACTCATCTAATGCATTATGTATGTAGAACTGCTTAAGAAACATACCTAGTTGCAGACGAACAATGCAACATAAGGAAAATTATACTTCAACCCAAACATCTATATTAGGGAGCAATTTTACATTATCTTAACCATTTATATCATTTACCTTGCATATGAAGACACTGAACTGTAAACTGGTACTAAAACAGCAGTACTAGGAGCACATCTACGTCGCTGATTTTATATTAAAATTGCTAGCCAATTGCCTGCAATGTTTTTGGGTGCATTAACTTATAAACATCAGAAAGTAGGAGTTTAACAGGTTGTCATGAAAATGTTACATATAAAACACAGTGACACAAAATTACTATTATCAATCTATTGCATGAAATGACACCTCACTTTTATTATTTGTTTGCCAGATTCCTAATCTCCACTTTAGAGTGATGGCCATTATGTAGAGAGTAGAGACTATACACTAGGTAATAATACGTCTGACAAATGATCTTCCCTGAATGTACTGCTTCTTGAATCAGCTGAAAAAGTCTAATAAGGAGATTAAACAAATAACACGACCTGCTTAGCCCTATGAGATCTCTAACCCAGTTTCCTCATTGACCTGGATTTTTGCTGTTCCTTTGGGTGATGATATTGTACAGCAAGGATGAGCAGAAGGCAAGACTCTCACTTTGAAGGATGCCTGTCACGAAGGAACATAGGGTCTCAAATGTGTGATACTGGCCTACACGTAAGCTACAAGCCTAGTAAATATGTAAAGCTGGAGGTCAAACATGGATGTAATGTTGAGAACTGACAGCTCAGTTCATGTAATTATGTGCTGTTAACTGACAGTCAGGAAACTCCAGGAAGTGTAGACATTTAAAGAATGTGTATTTGGGAAGCCTAGCCAGACAGAAACCTATTTACTTGCAAATTAAGTTTCCTGTTTACCTGGGTTGCTTACGCGAGGAAACCCACACACTCAGGAGTGGGAAAACTCAAACAAAGAGACCATGAAAAGGTATTTAAAGGGAGACAAGACAAAAGGAGAAGCCAGAGCCATCTTGAGCAATCTCATCTGCATCTTGCCAGCTAGCAAGGCTGGAAGACATGCACTGAGACCAGGACTTCGATTTCTAACCTTAAGAACAAGAGCCCGGCCAACATCACCAAACTGGCTGTGTATGGACTGATTCTATGGACCTTCATAGGGTAATACTCTTATCTAGGAACTCAACCAGTATAGATTAGGAATGCGTTACATTTACCTTTGATTTCTAGTTACCACTCTATCAACTATCTTGCTTATGTAATAAATACATTTTCTTCTTATCTTTATGAAGAAGTGTCTGTGTCTAACATTGGAAACACAACGAGCTACAAGAGTTTTCAAACTCTTGCGAACCCAGAGAATAGAGAGTCTGTAAACGGGAAGGATCGGGCCCTTG
>QEPC01013006.1:869042-897769 GCA_003113815.1 Sphenodon punctatus | reverse complement strand
GGGGCAGGAGTGTGCTGTAAACAGACTTTTACTCTGCAGTCATTTGTAAATCCCAGGGATTCATCAATTATCTTTTTAGATTGTGCCACTTCTCATGTGGTATATGTGATCAGATGCCCTTCCCCACTGTTATATGTAGGTAAAACTACCAGAAAATTAAAATTAAGAATGGGGGAACACAGGAGTAATATTAGGAATAATAAGATCAATGAGCCATTGGTGCAGCATTTTCTGCAGGCTAATCACAGTCCTACTGATTTTGTGTTTTGGGCAGTGGATGCTGTGGGACAACATATTCACAACAGAGATATTTTGCTGTTGAGGAAAGAAGCTCAGTGGATTTATAGATTACAGACTGTGGCACCTTTTGGCCTTAATGAGGCCATTGATTACAACTGCTTCCTATAAACATCCCTTCTTTCTGCCTTCTATTTATTTGACTGCTTTAAGTGGATATAGGTGCAATCCATATACATCCTTGATGGGTTTAGTATACAAGGAGAGGCTTGTCCTTCTTGTGGTTAGTTCCTAGGCCTGCAAGGTATTGTGGAGTCACTAGGCAGTGGAGGTAAAATCAAGCAGTTCCCTGTGGGGCTATTGTCCCAGAAGAGTAGGGGCTGCTGAATAGACTATTTGAATTCTTTGTTTATAGGCCTAATTGAGGAATTTATTTTTGCTTATTCTATTTCTCCATAGCCAATGTGAGCCATTATTTGGATGTTTGTCAACATCAAGAGCCTATTGGGATATTATTGGCTAACAGGAGTTAGTCCCTGATATTTGATTGCTAAGTGGGTAAAGTTCTCTTCCTTTCTTATTTTATTGGAATTGCTGTATTACTATTAATGGATCAAGTGTTGCTGGCCCTTGATTTTGAGTGATCTACAGGTTAGCTGATTCCTGGTTTTGCAAAGGGTCATTTCAGACACTGCCTGTCTGTCTGCCACTAGTTATTTTTGTAGTGGGTTTGTGCTATTGGCGTTTGTGTTTATGATTTATATAGATTTCATCTTGATGCATCTCCACCTTGCTTACATTTGCACTATCAGCCTTTGTATTTTTGGTATTTTTGTTGATATGTTAGTTCATTACTAATGGACCAAATGCTTTTGACTTTTGACTTATAGCACTCTGCAGGTTCTTTCATCAATGTGTTGTCTTAGACATTGCTTGGTATTATGCATTTTCATAGTTAGCTCATGATATTGGTGTTTGCGTGTATGATTTATGTGTTGTATTTTGATGCATGTCCATCTTGCATATATTTGTATTATCAGTCTTTGTATTCTTGATGTTCAGTTTGATTATATGTTGCTATTTTCTGCTGCTTTATAGAGGATTAATATGTGAAAACTTGGGAATCTGGTGTTATATATATAATTTCTCTTTTATTTTTATTAATTGATGTTCATTGTTCTGTTTATTTCAGATTTATTTCTACACCCCTGAAGAAGGGTTTTCTGTACCCGAAACACGTCGGGTTGTAGATTGTTTTTATGATTGTTTGTAGTTTTATTATATTTGTTTGCAAATTCTTGGTTTATTATATAAATATTTCTTTATATTCATCCATTTTACACAGCATTTTTGTTTGCTTTGGAGACAGGGATCACCCAGACCCCAAAGAGCACACAATTCCCACAATCCACAGACAAATAACATAACCTGTTATTCCTGTAAACAGACAGGACACATGAAAAGGAATTGCCCCAACTGAAAGAATACTGAGAACCAAAGCAGACCTAAGATTGAAGCTAACTTGGCCTCAGTGAGGACAGACACTCCCACAGGGGATTATATCTGTTACACACTCCAAGACCCCCACACAGATAACACACAGCTCTTTATCCATCACCCAAACATACAAGACAAGACACACAATGAAGTATCCTGCAAGTACCCTGTCTCAGACTGTAAGCCCTAGGGCAGGAACCATGTCTATTCAATTACTTTGTAAAGCACCAGGTACATTGCTGTCACTATATAAATGTTTGCTAATAATAATAATAATAATAATAATAATAATAATAAAAGCCCTCAGTAACTACCACTAACAATATATTTTTTATAAAATGGAAAAGAAAAAGTAGGACTAAAGTTATATTAAAATCTAAACCTATTGCTAAATCTTAAGTGTTTCTTACTCTCACAACAGTGTTTCTAATTGCCTAACATTGCAGCTGGAAGAAAGTGAAGCATCAAGAGAGCAGCTCTGACTCCCTCAACTGACATGTGGAATCAAACAAGACGATGGTTGCCCACGTGTCTGCGTCTCGTCAATTAGGTTCGCCCACAGCCTCACCAGCACACAGAGTCCCACACAGTGCACTGGGCCAGTGGAGAGGCAGGAGCAGTAGCAATTTCCTTCCCCTGCGGGGAGGGAGATCACTAGTGCCACTAATGGAAGCTGCCACAAGCACAAGAAATATAGACAGGGGGCTGCTCGTTTATTAAGCTGGACGTGCTTAACATGTGACTGGGGGGTGCACTGACAGAACACAGACACCAGCAGGCTGTTGTCTCATTTGATTACACCCAGAGTCTTATGTCATGGGTTGGGGCTCCAACAGATTCCTGCTGCTTAGAGGTTTCTGGAATGCCTGGCTCCATATGCACATATCCCAATAGTACAAATGGACACAGACATTCAAAGACAGGAGAAGCACGTCCTCGCTGCTACAACAAAGCACAACTAAAAATCTTCAGTTCAAATATTTATTAATAAATGTACATGATTTCATTAATTCTGTGTTTTTTTTTAAAGCATTTTAGGAAATCCTAAAGAGATTCGTAGATGTTTACAAAATGCTGGAGCAAGATTTAGGGCTTCTTTAAGGGCTTCTTAAGCCCTAACCACAGGGCGACTCAGGGCTGCCACCCTGGACCCTACTCTTTCTGGAGGCTCCAAAGCAGCCCCTGTTTTGACTAGGGCAGGTTGTGGGGGCCTCACTCCCTCCCAGTGGAGCCCCAAACATGATCATGATCACCCTTGATGCACCCCAAAAATTGCCCCCAAGGGGGAAAGGGCCACCAGAAGTACCACATTTTATCTTTGCCCTGGGCCCCACAAATTCTAAGGCTAGCCCTGGGCTTCTTATTGACAGAAGATTATTATATTTTACAATTATGTTATCACAATAACATGGACAATAATGTTAATAAAAAGATACGGTTAGCTGCTTTTGTTACATCAACTCTGAATTCAAATAAATTCCAGGCAGACCTGTATGCAGCTTATATACTAATCGTAACGTAAGTAATGGCTCACTTTCAATATACTGTTATTCTTTAGTAAAATCTAACTTGGCTTTTGAAAGGCCATTTATCGTTACTATAAAAGAGACATGCAACTCTTTACAACCTCTAGCAAGAAGGGATTTTGAAACAGCAATATTTGTCACCTACTAGGCTGACTCTGAATTACAACTGCACTTAATCAGGTGTGCTGTGAAATGTAAGTGCTAAAACAAACAAAACAGCAACTTCCCACAAACTCTGTTAAACACAAACCAGATGCCAGAAAGAGAATCTCCAAGAGACAAGCAGACACACCCTCATTTAACAGTCTAATAAAATAGCTCTTAAATAATACAGCTCTGATATCATTCTAGACCTTGAAATCAAAAATTACTACATGTGCCCTAGCCTGGAGATTTAAAAAGAAAAAAAAAGTAAGTAACAATTGTGAAAATGCCAGCTCTGTAAATATCTTATCGAGGGCCTTTTCACACAGGAGCCCCCCACACACACATGTGCGGTGGGTGGGGGTGCATGCGTGCTCCTGTGCTCTACCCATCACCCACACATGGAGCAACGGGCTCCAATGCAGGTTGCTCCATGTGTGGAGGTGGCTCCACCCAGCTCCACCCACCGCGGGCACCCACCCACCCACCACGGTTGGTTTGAAAAGGACCTTAAACATATTATCTATTACTTGCTTGCACAGTTGCTGCATGCCTTTGCATGAGTTGGCACAAGATTTTAGTACAAAAGTCTAGCTCAATGATGCATTTATTTAAAAGAAACCCAAATATAATTATCCCCCCCATGTTATGCAAGATTATGCAGAAATTATATTTATGTTACATTTCTTCTTCAAATGTTGCCCCCTGCCTTTGTTGACACGACTATGGTATTATTCTGTAATTTCTGTGGGATAGGGACCATGAGTTTTTATATGTATTATGAGGTGTCTAGAACACTCATGAGCCACGTAGGAAAAAATAATCAGTACTACAACTTATCCTGACTTCCCATGTGACATTTTATTCTATGAATTTAAAAACACAGTTACCATGATTGGCAAGTTTCAAAAGTCTCTGAAAAATATTCATGCAACTACCTAGTTTCTCCACTGTATCAAAATGGATAACTAGAAGACTTAAAGGCTCAAACACTCTCTTATCTCAAAACTATGGTGTTTCCCAAGAGAAAAACGGGAGGCGGGGAAGCATCTCATTGGAAATCTAAATTATTTTTGAGTAGAACGGTCTTCCTCTCCACCTACATTGGTGCATGTATAAAATTTTAGAATATTGTGAACCCTGACTGAATGGCCTCCTGCGAATTTTGGATCTCACAATCCCACGAAAGACTGAAAAATTACCAAAAGCAGAGCAAACTGTCTTGGACGTAGCTTTCAAGTCAGCACCTCATGTCCAGCAGGGGTTTGAGAGTTGTCCTACAGTCCTAGGCAGCTGCTGCAGAATTCCATATTGGGATGCCAAAAATGTGTGTGTGAGTGACAGACAGACACTGACAGACTCCCTCTGTCTAACAACATAGTCTTGGGGATTATGGGCCTTTTTACACGAGCACCCCCTCCCCTTGCACACGTGTGCAGTGGGGGGGCACCCGTGCAAATGCCGCAGTGGATGCAGGGGGGGATTGGTGGGCGTCCATGGGAACACCATGGGCAGTGGGGGAGGGTACGTGCGCAATTCCACGCTCCACCTATCACCCATGCAAGGAATAATCAGTTCCAAAGCCAATTGCTTGGAGCGTGGAGATGGGTGTGTGCCTGTGGGAATGGGCGCACACCCACCTCACCCACTGCGGGCGCACACCCATCCCCTCACCCACCGTGGTCTGTTTGAAAAGGGTCTATGTCCCAAGGAGTGGTCTAGGAAGTTGTCAGCATGAATCTTGCTTCCCTGGATGAACTCTTACCCTTTTTCATCTCAACAACCTGAGAGTTGAGAAATTAGGAGCTGCTCCTTTACTTATTTATTTTTAAAGAAGGCTAACAGAGAGGGCAAAGGTACTGGACTAAGGTATCCATGTACACTGCTACTGCTGGTGGCCTTACAAACTGCTCAGTGGTTCCCAACCAGTGCTCCTCTGGAAGTTGGCAGGTATGTCCTGAAAATGTAGGTAGTTATAGTTGCTCAGGGAATCATAGCACTGCCAGAGCTGTTGTCATGGATATTAAGTTGAGCAATATTTATTTAGCAATGGGTAACTTATTAGTCCAATTAATACCTACTTTATTTGTATTTTCAGTGTTCTATCAAATTTAAGTGCATGGCTATGTGAGGTATAAGTGTGGGTATGTCTTGAAAACAGTCCTGAAGTATAGGTGTGCCTGAGTAAAAAAAAATAATCAGGAACCTCTGATCTAACTTTTCAGGCAACATTCAAAGTCCTTCATCTAGCGGTTGAATTAAAAGCAGTAAACAACACTTCCTCTTGTAGCTTTGTAGTAGAGCTGGGAAACAGTGATTGGTAGATGTTCAAAACTGGCCCTTGTAATAGTTTAATGTTGTGATTTCTTTCATTTTTAAATTTCTTTTTAAAAACAAGAAAAAATTTCAGCCCAGATTTAAAGTTAAACAATGGCCTACTGCCTAACTTAGGGCGATGAGAGAATACCTACAGGAGAAGTGTCTTGAGTGTGGGAAAAGCTTTACTATCAGAAGGAAACAGGATGCATGGTACAGCTTGCATGTGAGTAAGGATGTGGGGTCAAGCAGAGATGGATAGTGCAGGGACAGAGCATTTAAACAAAGCCTGGAAGGAAAAGGGTTCAAAGGTTGGCTTATGAGAATGTTTTTTCTATGGCTGTGTTTTTCTTCATTTTCTAAACTTATAAGAAATTTCAACCCAGCTTCAAAGTTAGGAAATGTGTTACTTTAACTTTGCATAAATTTACATAAATTAACATACACATTTTATGTAAACAATGCCAAAAACTGTCCCTTCTTATAGACTTATAGCAGAAATTACTGCACCTCATTTCAGAGTCTAAGGGTGAAAGGTATGGTTTTGGATAATGTGGAATTTCTTCAGCTGTTGTTATACAGCAGTCATACAAAGTCTCATAGAAACTTTTTAACATGAAGAAGATAGGCAAAAGAGCTTGACTGAGTTAGCTTTGCCAAAATCAAACAGCAGATATAAATGAGAGGGAATACCTCTTTAATCTGTTCACCAAACGGTGTATGAAATTTCACAATATGACAAGTTTAACACTGGCCTTAACGATTCTCCTCCTCAGTCTAAATTCATTAATAAAGGAAACCAACCAGCTATATTCCTACAGCAGTTGTTATGAAAGCAATACAAAATATTTTACAACAGTGGAAAGAGTTACTTTTTTAACTCAGCTTCAGATGAACATTAATCTGTTAAAATCAGAAAGCAACAATGGAATCCAGCATTGGAATCTTCTTGAAAACCCAAACACTTCACCTCTAGAAGTGATAAAGCAAGATCGGCTTGTAGTAATAGTGTGAAATATGTGAGAATACAAGTCTTCAGTAATTTATGTAAATCAGAGGCAACTACAGAAAAGAAGATATTGTATCACTTACCTATCAAACCCTTCTCAAGAGTGAAGGTTTTGTTGGTAAACATGCATTCAAAAGCCACAATATGGAAAACTTTGTTCACTGTGTTGTGAGTTCCAACTATTCGGATATACCTATGAGAAAAGGATAAACAAGTTAAGACGATGAAGAGTCCAGCATTAAGCTACCAGATTCAATAGAATGTTGCCAACACTCATTTGAATGTATGATTGACTACAAATTTTATACACCCATTCAGAACTATTGGTTCTAACAGATTAGGATTATAGCACACAATTCTTACGAAATTTAGCAGCAATTTTACAGGGCTTAAACTTGCTTTACCAAGAAAACCAAAACCAGACACTAATTAGCTCAAACACTGATCTTACAGTATAGTTGCATATCTACAAAACCACCACAAGATAGCTGCAAATAGCTTCTTGATTATTTTTATTATTATTATAAACATTTGTACAGCACCAAACGTGTACCTGGTGCTTTACAGAACAAAGATAAAGATGTGGTCCCTGCCTACGGCTTCTACTTATGGCTATGGAGAAGTTGGGTTTTTTTTCAATTCATTAAAAAAAAATTATCGCATTATCAATTTTAAACCCTTGCGCCCGGGCCATAGTCCTGCCTCCACAAGTGTGCATGCAGTTCGCATGGGCTTTGCATGCAAGATGTGCGAGCACCATTTGTGCAGGGCGTGGAGCTTGGGATCAAGCACAGCATCAGCTAGTTTCCATCACAATGAAAGATTTCATTCACCAGAAACAAACTCAATAAATCACTGTTGCCTGACCAAAAAAGCTATAAATTCCTTTTACTATTATCCTGCTCTAATTTCACATTAAATCTTTTAACTCTTGATACATCACACACTCATTTCTTCGTTGATAAAGAGTTTATTAGTTATAGACATTAAGGTAAATTGCTGTTACAACTGTTTCTGTCATTCTTCTTCTAAATTTGCAATTTAGTAGATGTTATTTTTTTTCTTTCTTGGTTGTCTTGTTAATCACGTTTGGATATGTTTTTTGTTTCTGTTTTTATATTTGCTTTTGTTGTTTTATTTGTATTTTGTTATGACCCAATGGTCAAGAAAATAAACTATTTTACTTACTTACTTATTAGTTATAGAAAAGTTACTTGAAAAGTCAAAGCTTTGCTAGACAAAGATAGCACTGGGTTTCTCTCTTGGCTGTACAGCTTGCACTTCGGAACACTAATGCAAAGTCAGAGGAAGCAGTTCTTGAAAACAGTGGGCTATTCAACCTCTGTACTACCTTGGAGGCTTCACCTTCTACAAACAAGCATTAACCTTGAATCAATCTGTTCCCCTCATTTTCTAAAGGGACCTGACAGTTCAGAGGTTAATGAACAGCTGAAGTCACTAATATGAGTTCTGGAAAATCCCAAATGGGGTACAATATACTGTCTCAGTAGAGTTCAAAAAACAACCAAGAAAAATGACTTGAATAGAGGATGACATTTCCCAAAATTATGAATTATCCACGATGAAGGAAGGTGCATATTAAATGAACAGATTTCAATTAAGAGAAAGCAGAATTTGCAAGACCTTAGCAACATCCTTTCTCCGTAGTAAAAAAAAATTCTTTCATTTATCTGATATAATTTTAGTTCTAACTTAATGGCTGTTCACTAATACACCAATTTTGTTTCACATTCGTCATTACTCCAAGTTAAGTAGATAAAGTGAGGATTTTTTTAAAAGGCCTTAATTAAGGAAGTTTTTCTTCCTTCTACTTTTTAGACCCTGTCTACACAGCAAAACTGAATCCATTAGGAAAGTGTTAAAAACAAGTTTGAAAATTGTGTCAGACAACATGGGTTTGCCACAAGTATCCCATCCAGCTCCAATGTTTTTTGCTATTACTAATTAACTGGGGACTCTAGACAGAGTATTAATTCACTGGGGACAGACGAGGTCACTATTTTGACAGGACATCCTCCCAAGAAAAATACTGCGCTGCAAAATAATGGTTGTTACTTCAGTAGATGGCACTCCAGAGGCATAGCTATGTGGGAATGAACCCTACAGACGATGGAACGAGGCCCCTGCTGAGGCAATCTACTCCAATGTGTACATGGACTCTACGCGGTCCCCACCCCCAGGCATGTGGTACCCAGTGTGGACACACCTATTATAGTTTCGCCCCTGCTGCACTCTTCCTTTTGAGTCAGAGCTGAATTCCACTTTTGGTATGGTTACTGGTCACTGGTCTACGGGGTTACTCCCTTTAAGATAAGCTGCATAAACCAAGATTTGACTACCTATGGTACAGCCTATGTATAAAGGAGACTGGACTAGGTAATCCTAACAGTTTCCAAAACTATGAAACTATATTTGGCAGCTTGGCACCAGTCTTGAAAAGCTCCCCATGCTGCTGTGACCTTAGTTCCACTGAACTTCCGAACAAACAATGCTGAGATAACTGAGACAGGAACTCAGGGGAAAACTGTTAAGAAGCAGTCATCAGGTCTCACAAACCATGTATCCCACACCTAGAAGCCTTGCTAGGGCTAAAAAACTTTGTTCAAGGGCGACTGCTTTGGGCGACCTGTATGAACCCAAGGATGCTGCTGCTGGCCTCTCTGAGCCCAGACCTGATGTGTCTGTGGGTTGCCCCTCTTCCACGGAGTGTCATGATGTCACTGCTGTCATCACCACCATGATGTCCCATCAATGAGAAGCCCAGTCTGGCCAAGCCCGAAGGATCTGGCTGACAGCACACCTTTCCTGACTGAACTGAGACTCACAGGATCAGACGGATCCAGTCAGGCTTGAATCAAAGGGTTCTTCTCACCCCCCTTCATCACTCAGCCATAATCCTGTTAATAAAGCCCTCTATCCTAATAAAGGCCAAATTCAAATGTGCACTTTGTTTAGTCTGTGATGCTCAGACAATGTAAAGCAGCTGTAAACACAACTTAGTTTATTTTCTGTAGTTGCTTTACACTGTTCTAGTATACTAGAAAACATGCCCTTAAATGTTAAAATTAAGAAATAATTATTTAAGGTTGCTATGTCATATCTTAAAATCATCAGAGGTATTATTGGAATTCTTATTTAGTGTTCATGGGTGAAATGTTTAAAACTTTAATACAACCAAGAAAAATACAAGACCAAAAGGGGAAAAAAAGTTAAAATGGAGGTATGGTTGTTAGTAAATATTTAATTACTTAATATCCTGCCCCTCCTGCCATTGGCAGCTTGGGGCAGCTTACAAATTAAAATCCATAAAATCCATATAATAAAAATACAGTATAAATCCACACAAACTATCAGAGAAAAGAACAGTGCCCCCACCAACCCATCCCACCCCACTACCTGTCTTCCCCACCAAATGCCTGATGAAACAGCCAGCTATTAGTAACTGGGGTTTAAAAAATACAGTGATATTGCAATCATCACAAAACCCATTTAAATTCAGCATTAAATTTCCACTGAATGAGTCCCACACATTAAAGTATAGAAATTCAAACTTAAGGCACCCCAACACCTTAAACTCTGACGTGTAGTGATGTTATGCAGTCAATTTCTTCTAAAAATAGTCTTTACTACTAGCTTTCAGTTAATTTGAGGCCACAAATATCAAAGTGCCTTAGTTGTAATAATATATTTATCATGTTGTCACTACAGGGTAGTTAGTGTGAAAAGAATGAATTTGTTCAAAACATTCTGTTCTGTCAGGCAGAGGAATGACTGTGAATACTGCACTTTGTAGACAATTATTTTTGAATGAAAGTTCAAGATTTTAGCTGTTTTTCTCCTCCTTCTATAACATTTCTCAAACACAAAGCAGACAGATTTAAACTGGTAAGTAAGGATACTACAGACAACTGTCTCTATAAAGCCTGTAACGGGGCACTGCTGGAAAAGAATGGATATTCCTCAGTATTCCCAAGGCACTCTACAAGAGCTCAAGCAGATGGAAGATAATTAAAACTTAAACAGGACTGTGGGAGGTAGATATGCAACAGATTGACCATTTCTGATAAGAATGAATGCTGAGGGCATGAGTACTAAGTAATCTAGCCATCCACAATTTCAGTTGTCTCCTTCTCTTTCCTTCAACAGTAATACAAAGTTTAGAGAAGAGATACAGCAGCAGACAGGGCAGCACCAAATCTTCCCTTTTCCATTCACTGGTTTATCAGTAGAGATCCGTCTCGTTAACTGGTCCAGATGTAGCCCCCACCCCTACTCTCTCACCTCTGCTAAGAAGCCATTACTAAGTTGTGTAAAGAAAAATGATTTGACACAAGGAGTCTCCAGACATATGAGCGAGGCTATTCCTAAACTGCACCAGATGTGCTGTAGCACATAACCATTTGGCACAAGCAGATAAAACACCTTTAATTTGAGCCTGAGAAGAAATTTAAAGCTCTTTTGATGATGAAGTAGAGGATGCGGCGAGGCACCACCATGTCATATTTTGTCTATCTTTGGTAAACAAACAGTATTTTAGTGGAAAGCAAAATATAGGGATGTGCAAACAGAACCAGCTTCATATGTTCGGCCGTTTGGGTCAAACTTTGAGTTCGGGTTCGGTTTGGTCGGGCTCGGTTTGGTCTTTAGTTCGGTGCAATTGAGAACTGAAAATGACATATGGTTTTTGAAATAAAGGGAAAAAACTGAAAACATATTTTCCACTATAACATTTTTGTTTCTTATTTGACTTTGATGGAATTTGGGGGGATTGTACCCCCGATGGAGGGCACTATGTGCACCAAATTTCAAAACGATTAGATAAAGGGAACCGATTTCAGAAGCAATTGAATGTTGTGATTTTAAGAAAAGCTCCATACACATTCATGGCTACAACGTCTTTATCCTGCATCTAATGTTCATTAAACTTGTGCATATTACGTCCCTCCATAGGCTTAATACTTCTGCCAATTTTTAGAAAGAGTGGATAAAGGGTCCCAAGGGTATAAGACATTACATTTCCAGCTGTAACATTCTGATATTCCATTCTGTTTACAGAATATTTGGCAAGAATGTATCAAATACCTTTCCTGCCATTTCAGCAAATGTACAGGAGATTTTGATAAAGGGCCCCAATTATATAAGCAATTGATGTTGTCCCCATGAAGATCATTATTCAGATGAATATCAGCATATTCAGTGCCAGTCAGAGGCAGGCACCCTGCATGGCAGGGGGAGAGAGACTGTAGGAGGAAGGATGTGGAGCAACCCCAAAGACTGACAGACACATTCAATGGCCAAACACATTACTGCAAGCTTCTAGCTTTACAGGACCAATTGGTAGTGGCTTCGAGGTGGGCATAGGGGGCGGCCCTGAGGCGGGCATAAGCAACATAACTGGGACTTCTGAGATAGCATCCCAGCAGTCAGGAGACATAGTTTAAACACATCCAGGCTGGCCAATTATCATCACAATCACATCCTGCAGCACTGAGACAGAGGACATAAGAGAATCTCTATTGACTCTTTCCTAAACAGATGCTTCTGACTTCCCAGAAACAAGTGGGGGAGATATGTTGGGATGGTCCCAGCACAGAATGAGGATATTTGGTTGACATTTCTGTTGGCCAATTCGCATCACAAACCGATCTTATACCACAGTGACATAAGAGAATCCCAGGCATAGGCCCCTTCTCTACATATGTTGTACAGGCATATAAAATTGGGACCCTTTATAAAATCTTTCTGATATTTGGCAGAGATGATCATGAAAGTGTAATATATAGCCCTGCCAAATTTCATGTACACTGGTTGGACTACAAAGATGTTATAGTCAGGCATACATTTATATGTTAATTGCTTATACCACAAAGACCCTTTTTCCAATCCTTCTGAAATTTGGCAAAGATAGTAAATATGGGAACGGAGGTTTCACCTACATTAGATGTGAGGAAAAGAAGTTACAGCTAAGAATGTATATGTAGAATATTGCAAAATACAATAATTCAACTGCTTCTAAAATTGGATTCCTTTATCCGATCGTTTTGATATTTGGTACACATAATGCTTTCTATTGGAGGTATAGGCACCCCAATCTTCAGCCACATAGCATAAGAAACAATAACGTTACAGCCGATAATGCATTTTCCATTGAAACCAATGGAAATTCAATTCCGAACTCACAGAACGCATCCGAACCGAACGTTCAAATTCGAGTTCAGTTCGCACCTTCGGTTCGGTCGACCGAACTATTCGAGTTCGGTCCGAACTCCGAACTTCGCCCATCCCTAGCAAAATAATTTTTACATTATTGAAATGCAATACACATGAATACAGTAGTTCCCAAAATTTTGGCTGTGAGACCCCAATTTGAGACCTAATATAATTCAATGATTCCAGACATCAACAAGAGACGTACAAATTATATAAAATGTTCTTGGCCCCATCTGCAGATGTTGTGACCCTGCTTGGGTTCCCAACCCACAGCTTGGGACCTTCTGCATTAATACTTTTCCTCTTCCCAGACCTTTTTCAACACTGCCCTTTCTGTCAGAGCCTACAGTAGAGGTGGGGGAACCTCAGGCCTGGCCCATGGCAAGTTTTTATTTGGCCTCTACCCACTTCCTGGATCTGGCCCCTGGATCCAGTTTTACCTCCAATCGCTGAAAAACAGCTCAAGGGAAGGGAACAGAGATGAGGGCATGCAAACAAGGATAGGGGACAGTTCCCATGGCACAGATTCATGATTTGGGCCCTCCTTTCCTTTACCCCATCTTTGGCGAGGGGTAGGGTGGGCGGGTTTGTTTTCCCTGCATATGTGTGAATTTTTAATTGTTTTAAATTGTTTTATACTGTTGTCTACTGCCCCAGGAGGGAAAAGGTTACCCGCCCCTGTACAGTCTGTACAGTTGCCTAATCAGATTCAGATGTGCTGATATGAGTATTGATTGAGTTAGTTCCTGTAATAACACCCGTTGTTTTCCGACATTCAAAATCCAATTCAGAAGTTACAATGAAAATGAATTAGGAGTACAACCTGCTCCGTCCCTATGGGAAGCTCCTATGTGACCTGGAGAAATCCTCAGCTAAGGACACAGTGCTAACTTTCTTAGTGCTAGCTAAAACCTCTCTGTTGGGAGCTACAAATGCACTAGTAGATTTTCTTGTAATATATAAATCAAATTAGAAGTAAAATATATAGTTTGCTTTCATTAAATAATATGTTTGTGTGGGATGAGATGAACACGTTATGCTTTTTCCTTGGGCCTAGGAATATGTTGCTTGATCACATTTAGTGTTGGATGCTCTTGGTGGAAGTTTATTTATTTTATTTATTTAATATATTTTTACCCCATCCCTCTCACCTAGGCAACTCAGAACAGCTTACAATTTAAAAAACAAAACATAAAATTACAGTATCATAAATAAATAAATCATATTACAATTGTACAAAATTGTTAAAATCCCAGCTAATGCATAAAAGAAAAAAAGCAAAGAACATTCTCACCCCCAACCCATCTAATCCATCACACCCTCCTCCGCCAACCACCTGTCGGAAAAGCCAGGCTTTACAGCTCCACCAGAAGGCGAGAAGGTTAGGGCTGAGGCGAACCTCCACCGGGAAGGAATTCTAGAGCGATGACGCAGCCATCGAGAACACCCTTCTGTCTGTCCAAAACCACCAACAACACAGGACTTCCAGAAGGGCGCCCCCACACGACTGCAGAGGGGCCCAGGGGGTGAGGTGATCACTCAAATAAGCAGGACCCAGGCCGTGAAGGGCTTTATAGGTCAAATCCAGAATTGGAATCGGAAGACAATAGGCAGCCAGTGCGGTGCTTGGAGCACAGGTGTGTTATGTGCTCCCTGCAGCCAATCCCAGTTAGGAGGCAGCTTCCGAATCATCACCAAGGACAGCCCCTCGTAGAGCGCATTGCAGTAGTCTAGTCTCGTGTTAACAAATGCATGGACGATAGCGGCAAGGTCAGGGTCAGACACATATGAAAGCCAGTTTGAAAGCCTATGTGGTGGCTGTGTGGGCGGCAAAGAAGTTCTTTGCTGCCATCATAGCGTCCGCGAAATCTCGCCTGGCGGAGCTCTTCTGGGTGGTGAAGAGGCTGGTCAGTCCAGCCTCCCTCCACTGCGGATAGTGGCCCAGCAACTCCAGGACCATCTTGACCGGGTCAGTTTTCTGGATCCCTCACAGTCTGGCTTTCCTCCGGGATATGACACCAGGACTGCGCTTGTGGCCTTTGTCAACGACCTGCGTCATGCCTTGGACCGGGGGCAGTCAACCCTTTTGGTCTTGTTAGATTTGTTAGCTGCTTTTGATACCATTGACCATGAGATGTTGGTGACTCGTCTGCGGGATCGTGCTAGGGTGGGATCGTTCTGGAATGGTTCTGCTCGTTCCTGGCTGGTAGAACTCACTGTGTGGTCCTGGTTGACTGTAAATCTGGTCCCTGGGATCTCACGTGTGGGGTTCCACAGGATTCCATTCTGTCCCCTCTCCTGTTCAACATGTGCAACCTTTGGGCGAGGTCGTGAGAAGATTTGGAGTGTGTTATCAATATGCTGATGATAATTCTGCTGGTGCAGAATGTGGCGGCCCATCTCCTGACGGATACGTGCCACTGACAGCACAGGTGCTCCATTCTCTGCACTGGCTGCCTGTTGCCTACTGGGCCCGATTCAAGGCGTTGGCGCGGACCTATTTATTTATTATTTATTTATTAATAAAATGTATATGCCACCCCCTCCTGCTAAAAGCATCTTGGGGTGGCTAACAACATTTAAAAATATATATTAAAATAGACAACAAACCAAAATACAATTAAAACCACCTAAAAACCCCAACTTAAAGCAATCCATGTCCAAACCCTCCCTAACCCACCCACCTACCCCATCATCCTTGGTAAAGGCCCAGTGGAACTTGCATTGCCTATGGAAAGAGGGAACGTCGGCGGTCAAGCAGACCTCCAACAGGAGGGAGTTCCACAGCTGTGGCACAGCCACAGAAAATGCCCTCCTCGCAGTCGACACCCGGTTAACCCAGGGGACTTCGAGGAGGGCACCTCCGGCCGACCGCAAGGGCCGACCCAGGACCTGGAGGGTGAGGTGGTCCTGCAGGTAGGTGGGGCCCAGGCCATTTAGGGCTTTAAAGGTCAGCACAAACATCTTGAATTGGGCCCGGAAGACTATTGGCAGCCAGTACAGAGAAAGAAGCACTGGTGTAATGTGCTCACATCGGCCTGTCCCCACCATAGCCCCATGTAGATATAGTAGGCCAGTCTCGAGGTAATAAAAGCATGGATGATTGTGGCCAAATCCGAGTCCGAGACGTACAGCCTATGCCGACGTACCAGATCTAATTGGCGAAATACCCCCTTTGCCACAGCTGCCACCTGGACATCCAGGCGGAGCTGTGGATCCAGTAGCAGCCCCAGACTCTCGACCCGAGACACCAGGGGAGGACGGACTCCATCAATGATGGGGGCCATCACTCTCAGCTTTCCCCACAACCATCACCTCCGTCTTGTCAGGATTTTACTTCAGGCGGCTTGCCCACATCCAATCCCCCACAGCTGACAAATACCGGGTAAGCACCGAGACTGCTGGACCTGGGTCCGATGAAAATGAGAGATATCGCTGGGTGTCATCAGCATACTGATGACACCATACACCAAACTCTGTGACAACCTCCCCCAAAGGCTGCATATACACATTGAACAAGAGAGGGGATAAGATGGAACCCTGCGGAATCCCACACGTGAGGCCCTGGGGAGAAGATGAAGAATCACACAGGACCACACGTTGGGTTCTCCCAGCCAGGAAAGAGGAGAACCATTCAAGAACAATCCTGCTAATCCCTGCCTGGTTCCGCAGCCGAGTCACCAACAACTCATGATCAACAGTGTCAAATGCAGTCGAGAGATCTAACAGAATCAACAGGGTTGAACGACCCTGGTCCAACTCATGGGAGAGGTCGTCGACCAATGCCATGAGCGCAGTCTCCGTGCCATAACCCGGACGAAAGCCAGACTGCGAGGGATCAAGAAAACTGACTCAGGGATCAAATGCTCCTGAAGCTGTCGAGCCACCACCCATTCAATAACCTTCCCTAAAAAGGGAAGGTTAGAGACCGGCTGATAGCTAGCCAGGATGCCAACGTCCAATGATGGTTTCTTGAGCAGGGGCTGCACCACAGCCTCCTTGAGACGGTCCAGCACCCTGCCCTCCCCAAGGGAGGCACTGACAATCCCCGCCAGCAACGTCCCTAGTGTCTCCCAGCTAGCCTTAACAAGCTATGACGGGCAAGGATTTAATTCACAATAAGTAGTTCAGACAATCCCAAGAGCATCCCCCACTTCCGAGGGTGACACATCCTGAAATTCATCGCACAAAACAGGACAAGACAGGGCTTCTACTGCCTCTTGCTGACCTACTGCTAAAAAAGCGGTGTCAAAACTGTGGTGGATTTGATCGATTTTATCCGCAAAAAAGCCCACAAACAAGTCACAGAGAGCATTTGATGTACATCAAATGCCAAGTACATGTACCTGAGACCTGCCAAGCCAAGTACATGTACCTGAGACCTCGCATCTTCATGAATGTTAGACCCCTTGTCTCTCCCTCTGTTCCCCTTCCTATGTCTCTCCCCCAGCTCCTGTCTCTCAGGTTGTAAGCTCTGGGGCAGGGACCCTGTCTATTTTATTACTTTGTAAAGTGCCAGGTACACTGCTGGCGCTATATAAATGTTTGTTAATAATAATAATAAATAATTTGATGACTCTTAATCCAGGCGGAAGGAGGCCGGACTAGCCAGCCCCCTCACCACCCGGAAAAGCTCCGCTGGGCGGGACTTACCGGACACAATGAGGATAGCAAAGAAAACCTTCTTTGCTGTCCGCACCGCAACGGCATAGGTACGTAACCAGACTTTATGCCACAATCATACATTTGTTTAATGTATATATGCAGCCCCTGGGGGAGATCGTGAGAGGGTTCGGGGTGCGATGTCACCAATATGCCGATGATACTCCACTGTACCTCTCGTTTTCGACCGACCCAGGTCCTGCTGTCTTGTTGCTTTCCCAATGTTTGGAGCCTGTGGTGGATTGGATGCGGCAGAGCAGACTGAAGCTCAATCCTGATAAGACGGAGGTGATGGTGGTGGGTAGGGCGAGGGAGGTGCCGACCCCTCTGCTGGTGGTGGTGGGGTCTGCCCTCCCATAGCCCAGCAGGTTCGGAGTCTGGGGGTGGTTTTGAATCCGGGCCTCTGTCTGGATTGGCAGGTGGAGGCAGTGGCTAAAGCCGCCTTTCGCCAGCTGTATCTGGTGCGGAGGCTGCACCCATACAGCTCCGGGCCCGACCTGGCCACTCTTATTCATGCCTTCATCACCTCGAGGCTTGACTACTGCAACGCGCTCTACGTGGGGCTTCCCTTGGTTCTGATTTGGAGGCTGCAGCTGGTGCAGAGTGCAGTGGCCCATCTCCTTACGGGGACGAGGCGACGGGAGCACATTACACCTGTGCTCCACACTCTGCACTGGCTGCCTATAGCATACCGAGCCAGATTCAAGGTGTTGGTGTTGGTCTATAAAGCCCTATACGGTCTGGGCCCTTCATACCTTGGGGACTGCCTCGCCTTCCGTGCCCCAGGGCGGCCCGCCGGGGGCACCTTCTTGGAGGTCTACCATGTTAAATGGGGGGCCACGATGGAGAGGGCGTTCTTGGTGGCTGGGCCGTGGCTTTCGAACTCCCTCCCGGAGGATGATCGCCTGGCCCCAGGTCTGATGGCATTTTGCTGAGCCTGTAAGACCTGGCTGTTCGCCCAGGCCGTCGGAAGGGAGGGGCTAATTTTAAATTATTCATATTGTTGTTTTTATGTATTTTATTGTTGTTTTAACTGTTGTGAGCCGCCCCGAGATGCTGTAGGCATGGGGTGGTGGCCAATAAAGATAAATAAATAAATAAATAAATAAATCAGTCAACATCAGCATGCAAGTGTCACCACCGTCGCTCTAACTGCCGCCCTTCCCGCGTCATCTGCCGCAGCTCGTCCATCTACCACGGGGACCTGTGTTGTTGGTAATTCAGGAGCGGACGCCTGGGGGCCATACAGTCGATGGCCTCCACCAACAGGGAATCCCACATGGTCCCAAGGCCATTGAGTAAGCGGCCATCGAGATCAGAGGAAACATTCCCTAGAGACGTCTGGAACCTTCCTGGTTCCATAAGCCTTTGGGGGTCAACCAACCTAACTGAGATTAATCCAATTCATGCGTCTGCACTATGAATCTGTCCCTCATCCTTGTGTGCATGCCTTCATCCCGATTTCCTTACTCTGAGGACAGTTTTTAATACTTGGGTGTAGGATGGAACTGAATGCAGGGGCGAGATCCTGGAACTGGAAATTTATTTATTTATTTATTTATTTATTTATTTTCTAGATTTTTACCCCGCCCCTCCTGAGAACAGCTCGGGGCGGCTTCCAACAATATAAAAAAATACATATAAAATACATATAACACAATTTAAAAACACATCAATAAACAATTCAAGGAATTAAAACAGGACCCGGGAAACATGAACACAATAAATAGGGTGGGGGAGATAAAACCCTCTAACCCCCCTCCCGCCCTCCCCAAAGGCCTGGGCGAACAGCCAGGTTTTACAACTTCGCCGGAATGTCAATAGGCTTGGGGCCAGGTGAGCTTCCTCTGGAAGGGAGTTCCAGAGGTGCGGCCTGGCCACCGAGAATGCCCTATCCATTGTGGCCCCCCACTTAATGCGAGAGACCTCCAGGAAGGCACCCCCGGCAGGCCGAAGGAATGCTCTGGGGCGCGGAGGGCAAGCCGGTCCCTGAGGTACGAGGGGCCCAGACCGTAAAGGGCCTTGTAGATCAACAACAAAACTTTGAACCTAGCTCGGCACGCTATCGGCAACCAGTGCAGAGTCCGGAGCACAGGTATAATGTGCTCCCGACGACCTGTCCCCGAAAGGAGACGGCCCGCCGCATTCTGCACTAGCTGCAGCCTCCGAACCAGGAACAAGGGAAGCCCCACGTAGAGCGCGTTGCAGTAGTCCAGCCTCAAGGTGATGAAGGCATGGATGAGGGTGGCCAGGTCAGGGCCGGAGACAAACGGACACAGCCTCCGCACCAGATGCAACTGGGGGAAAGCAGCCTTCGTGACTGCCTCCACCTGCTGCTCCAGACGGAGATCCGTGTCCAATATCACCCCCAGACTCCGGACCTGCTGAGCTATAGGAGGGTGAACCCCCCCAATCAGGGGGGCCACTACCTCCCTCGCTCTCCCCACCAGCATCACCTCCGTCTTATCGAGGTTGAGCTTCAGTCTGCTCTGCCGCATCCATTCTGCCACGGCCTCCAAACACTGGGATAGTAACGAGACAGCAGGGTCTGGGTCAGTTGAAAAAGAGAGGTACAGCTGAGTATCATCAGCATATTGGTGACACTGTACCCTGCACCCTCTCACGACCTCCCCCAAGGGCTGCATATATACATTAAATAATAATGGAGAGAATGGAACCCTGCGGAACGCCGCATGATAAAGCCCGGGGGCAAGATGTCTCCTCCCCCAGCACCACCCGCTGGCTTCTCCCCGAGAAGAATGAACGGAACCATTCAAGAACAGTCTCATCCAGACCCCCCCAGGTCACGCAGCCGTCTCAGCAGCAGCCCATGGTCCACGGTATCAAAAGCGGCTAAATCAAAATTTGCTGTGAGGTAACCCCAGGCCTGAGGTTCCCCATCCCTTCCCTAAACTGTCCTTAACCCCCTGAGCTACCACCTACAGGGAGTTGCCCAAGGTAGGGTGACCCGTCATGTTAATATGGGTAAAACAGACATATTAATCATCTCAACAGGTAAAAGTTGAATCTGAATACTATGCGTGCTTACACCCCGTAGTCAGGTAAACACAAGATTGAAAATACTGTACTTGAACTGTATAAAGATCAGAACCTTGTAATCACCACCAGTCTGGCCTGAAACAGCACTGCATTCAGTTTGGGGCTCCATCCATTAAGGGTGATGTTCACAATTTGGAGAGGGGTCAGAATAAAGCAATGAAAGATGATAAAGGATTTGAAATTCAAGACCTATGAGAAAAGGTTGAAGGAACTGGGCATGTTAAGCTTAGAAGAAGGTGGAGGGGGAACAAGCTAACATTTAAAAAAAATTGGTGGGAAATGGGAAAAACACAGTGAACACACGTCCCTGGCTACAAGCAGAACCACCACCAATTGATTTCTGCAGCCACTGAAGGTGGGACAAAAAGTAACGGGCCGAAACTGAAGGAGAAAAGATACAGGTTAATTATCTGGAAAAGTTTTCTAATAGTAAGAATAGATAGAAAATGGAACAAAAAAACAAGGTAACTTGTGAAGACCGCATCATAGAAATGTTTATGAATAGATTAGGTAAGTTTTAGGTAGTTAAAAGACGAGCGAGATTGGGAGACTAGTTACCTAAATGGCAGAATTTTTTTTAATGTGGACAAGTGTAAAGTGATGCACATAGGGAAAAACAATCCAAACTATACCTTACACAGTGATGGGTTCTAAATTACGAGTTACCTCTCAGGAAAAGGACATCGGAGTCATTGTGGACAATACACTGAAATCCTCAACTCAGTGTGTGACCATGGTCAAAAAAGCAAAGAGAATGTCAGGAATTATTTGTAAAGGGATAGAGAATAAAACTGAGGTTGCAGTTTATTTGCATACTCTACCAACTGCCTCGGCTGTCAACACCTGAGGACTCTGCGACCCTCCTGGAGCTTGGCTTTTCTGCCACCCGAGTTCCAGCGACCAACGAGCCAGGAACTCGTGAGGTTGCAGTTCATCTGCATACTCTCCCAGCTGCTTCAGCTGTCAACATCTGAGGACGTCATGACCCTTCTGGAGCTCGGCTTTTCTGCCGTCCGAGTTCCAGTGACCTAAGATCACTCACCAGCAGAATACTACAACAGCAGCAGCTAAGGTTAATCTTAAGGGTACTTCTATCACCTGGTGGCTCCTCAGTGGCCAGTAGATCAGCCACTCCACTTCGTTCTTCTCTGTCTCTTCTCTATTACCTATCCTCCCCACCATTATTCCTGCCCTTATCTCTTGCCTTCCATCTCCCTCCTTCTCCCCTTTCCCCCCACCTCTTCCTTCCTCTACTTCTTTTCCCCCTGCTCCTTCCTCCCTCCCTCCGAGTTCATCACTTCTCTCCAACCTCCTCACACTTCCTCCTCCCCCTTGGCTACCTTCCCCTCCTGCTCCGCCCCCACCCTCCCTATCTCTCGCCTGTCCCACCAGCCTCTTTCTCCCAATCTTATCCCCATTCCCTGCCTTCCCCCTGATCAGCTCCCATTCTCCTGCTCCCTTTGGAACTGTCGCTCCTCTGTCAATAAAGCACCGTACATTCATGATCTCTTCCTCTCCCACTCCCTTCAGCTCCTTGCCCTTACTGAAACTTGGATCTCCCCCTCCGACTCTGTCACCCCAGCTATCCTGTCCTTTGGGGGTCTCTCCTTTTCTCACCAGCCATGCCCCAAAGGCCGAGGTGATGGCGTGGGCCTCCTCACTAACTCCTGTCAATTCCAACCACTTTCTCCTCCCACTGCTTTGAGGCTCACTCTGTGCACCTCTACTCCCCCCTCCATCTCCGCATCACTATCATCTACCGCCCCCCTGGCTCTCTATCCTCCTTTCTCTCTGAATTTGAGTCCTGGCTGACTTTCTTCCTCTCCGACAATATCCCCACTCTCATCCTTGGTGACGGCAACATTCACGTTGATGTCCCTTCCCAGCCCTCCATATCTCGCTTCCTCTCACTAGCCTCCTCCTTCAACCTCCATCTTTGGACCAACTCCCCCACCCACACTAACGGCCATTCTCTTGACCTCGTCTTCTCTAGGAACTGCTCTCTCTCTGATCTCTCCTTCCATCCTCATTCCATCTCTGACCACTTCCTTGTCTCTTTCAATGTCTCCCACTGTCGCCCTTTCTCTTCCCCTTCTCCACACCCCTTCCGTGACCTGCAGGCCATTAACCCCCTGGACATGGCTGCCTCTCTCTCCCCCCTTCTCCCCTCAGTCTTCTCCTCCTCCTCCCGACTCTGCCATTTCTGCTTTCAATGCTTCTCTCTCCACCACCCTTGACTCCCTTGCCCCCTTCTCCTCCCGCCCTGCCCGCTTCCAAAACCCCCGTCCTTGGCTCACCCCCAGTATCCGCCACCTCTGCTCCTGCACCCGTGCTGCTGAATGCCTTTGGCGCAAATCCCACTCTCATGCAGACTTCCTTCACTTCAAATTCTGTCTCTCCTCCCTTACTTCTGCTGTCTCCCTCGCTAGACAGAATTACTACGCCTCCCGCATTGAGTCCTGTTCTTGGGACTCTCGCCGCCTATTCTCCACCTTTGACTCCCTCCTCAAGTCCCCCTGTCCTCCTCCTCCCTCTTCCCTTTCTGCTCAGGCTCTTGCTTCCTTCTTCACCTCCAAGATAGACAAGATCTGCCTCAACATCGCTTCCCACTCCTCTCTTCTTCCTACTCCCTCCCCTCTCCCTCCTTCCACCCCTTCTCTCCTGTCCTCCTTCCCTCCCACCTCCCTTGAGGAAGTCTGCTCCATGCTCTCCTCCTCCAACCCTTCCACTTGCCCCCTTAACCCCATCCCCTCCCACCTCCTGACCTCCATTGTTCCCACTGTTGCCCCTTCCCTCCTGCACATCATCGACCTCTCCCTCTCTACTGGCTTCTTCCCATCTGCCTTCAAGCACGCCACTGTCTCTCGTATCCTCAAAAAGTTCACTCTTGACCCCTCTGACCCTTCTAGCTACCGTCCTGTCTCACTCCTTCTTTTTGCTTCCAAGCTTCTTGAATGTGTTTGTCTACTCCCGCTGCCTTGACTTCCTCTCAGCCAACTCCTCCCTTGACCCCCTCCAATCTGGCTTCCGCCCCCTTCACTCTCCTGAAACTGCTCTCACTAAGATTACCAATGATCTTCTTGTGGCTAAATCTAACTGCCTCTATTCCATTCTTGTCCTCCTTGACCTCTCTGCTGCCTTGGATACTGTTGACCACTCACTCTTGCTGAATTCACTTCACTCTCTTGGCTTCCATGGCTCTGTCCTCAACTGGTTCTCCTCCTACCTCTCTGACCACTCCTTCAATGCGTCTCTTGCCAACTCCATTGCCTCCTCCCTTCCACTCTTGGTTGGTGTTCCCCAAGGCTCTGTCCTTGGCCCTCTACTCTATCTATACCCTGTTCCTAGGCAAACCCTTTGCCTCCCATGGCTTCCAATATCACCTCTACGCTGATGACACTCAATACTCTCGCTCTACTCCCTCTCTCTCTCTCCATCTATTCAAGCTCGCCTCACCAGCTGTCTCTCTGACATCTCTACCTGGATGTCTCAACGTCAACTCAAACTCAACATGGCTAAAACTGAACTCCTTATCTTCCCCCCTCATCCTTCCTCTCCCTGTCGATCTTCATCGATGGGGTCACCATCCTCCCTGTCACCCAAGCCCGTAGCTTAGGCTTCATGTTTGACTCACCCCTTTCTTTTAAACTCTACATCAACTCTGTTGCCAAATCCTGTCGCTTCTCCCTCCATAACATTGCTAAGATTTGCCCTTTTCTCTCTGTCTCCTCTGCCAAAACCCTTGTTCATGCCCTGGTCATCTCTCGCCTCGATTACTGTGGCCTCCCCCGCTCTCCCCTTTCTCCCCTTATCTCCGTCCAAAACTCTGCTGCCAGGGTCATCCACCTCGCCCGTCGCTTCGACCACATGCAGCCCCTCCTCTCCTCTCTTCACTGGCTTCCCCTTCCTGAACAAATCCTGCACAAGCTCCTAGTCTTCACCTATAAAGCTCTTCACAACCTTGCTCCCCCCTACCTATCTGCACTAATTTAACTGCCTTCATCCCTTCTCCCTAGCTGCCCGCCACGCCTGGAACTCCCTCCCTGCCAACATCTGCCTCACCCCCTCCCTTCGTACCTTCAAATCCCTCAAGACCGACCTCTTCTGCTATGCCTTCCCCGACTCCTCGCTCCCCATACCTAACTCCTGCTGATACCCTCCATCCAGTACAATCTGTTACCTAAGGCCTGTGTACTCATATCCTCACCACGTGGACCAACCAGCCATTATTCTTGATGTAACCAAGCCAAGTGCGTGCACCTGGGACCTTGCATGCTTGTGAATGTTACACTCTTTTTCTCTCCCTCTGCTCCCCTTCTTTCGTTTCCCCCCCACCCCTGTCTCTCAGATTGTAAGTCCTAGGGCAGGGACCATGTCTATTCAATTACTTTGTAAAGCGCCAGGTACATTGCTGGCGCTATATAAATGTTTGCTATTAATAATAATCATAATCATAATGCTGCTATATAAATCTATGGTGTGACCGCACCTTGAATATTGTGTGCAGTTCTGGTTGCCCCATCTCAAAAAAGATATAGCTGAAATAGAGAAGGTACAGAGAAAGGCAGCAAAAATGATAAAGGGTGTGGAATGGTTCCCATATGAAGAGAAGATAGACATGTTGGGGCTCTTCATCTTGGAGAAGACACATCTGAGAGGGGATATGATAGAAGTTTATAAAATCATGAGTGGTGTGGAACAAGTAAACAGGGCATGATTATTCACACTCTCAAATAGTAAGAGAACTTAGGGGACACTCCATGAAAGTAGCAAGTAGCAGATTTAAAACAAATACAAGAAAGTATTTTTTTCACTCAATACACAATTAAGTTGTGGAATTTTTTGCCAGGAGATGTGTTCAAGGCCAGCAGTATAGCTGGGTTTAAAACAGGATTGGACAAGTTTCTGGAGGATAGGTCCATTAGCAACTATTAGCCAGAGGCAGCGTTTGGGGAATGTAACCACTTACTGTTAGGAACTGGGAGTGAACAACAGGAAATGGGTCACCTCATTGTGACCTGTTGAGTACTTCTTCCAAGTGACTGAGATTGGCCACTGTTGGAGACAAGATGCTGGGCTCGATGGACCATTTGTCTGTCCCAGTATGGCACACCTTGTGTTCTTAAGCACCTGTCAGGAGCGGTTTAGTTATAACTGGTCTTGCTTAAGGACAGGGGGACGGATGATCTTTGAAGGTATCTTCCAGTCCCAAACAAAATGCAATACACAGGCCAAAGATATTCTCATTCAACATCAGAAAGACATACAATCTGAAATTATATACTAAAGAATCTGCTCTATATTCTGAATAATAGCTAAGATTATTTCACAGTAGCGATCAGCTGTAATAAAACCTCTCCCAACAGCTAATAGATGCGTATTTTGATGTTCATCTTCATGGTAGTTAAATTATTTAAATGCTATTACCACAAGGAGGTCTTATTGTCCTTTTTGTAGTAATAATATGATGGCCACCCATCTCTTTGCCCAATAAATCCTGAGCATTTTGTTTCCCTTGGATTTTTCATTAGGTGTTTGATTAGCACGGTTTCTAGTAGTAGTTGTGTATCCAGTCATTTGGTAAGAATTTATTCTACATATGAAATCATTAAATAAATAATTTTAAAAAATTATTCTTGCATCCCGATTTTTTGAATCACATTTTCAGCTCTGGAGTATAAATTAAAGTCTTTCATTTGATTCAAGCTGCAAAAAAAATGTTTACAAATTTTTTTAGTCATATCCTGGCTGTGGAAATATAATCTTCCTCCAAGGAAGCAGAATAGATTCTGTGTCTGTTACATCATGGGTAATGGACAAACTAACTATGTCTGGATGACAAATACCAGTATTGCACAGCTATATTCAATACACAGACAAGCTCAAGCCTAAGATGAATGTAGCTCAACCATATAGATTGAAAAAAACGTTGCCTTAGCCTAGATAACTCTAAACAATGGCCTTTGCACTCGACAGTTCACAGAGAAGTGTGTTACGGTTCTGTGGCATCACCCCCATATGTAAGGCAGCATCAACATTTACATTTTAATTGAAGAATTTAATTATTATTTACTAATTTTAATCCTGCCCCGACTCTGGATGGGCTTAGATGAATCTACAAGGAATGGAAGTTCCATAATTGTAGAAATGAAGTTCTCTAAATATTTCATCCTAAATATTTATTTAATACTAAATTGTTAAGTGCTTGGGGCTGACGACAAACCCTGCTACCTCTTTTATATCTGGTTTGTATATCTCCATATATTTGAATAAGCTACATGCAAAATATTTGAAACAATCTTAAATTTCTAAAAGTTCAATATCTGTGAAATTTGTCTTTTCATTACTCTTCTACCAGGCACATAGCCTACGATCCATCTTTGACTCCTCCCTGTCCTTTATGCCACAAATCCAGGCTTTTGCTTAATCCTGTTGCCTCTCTCTGTATAATATTGCTAAAATCTGGCCCTGCCTTACTGTCTCCACTGCAAAAACCCTAGTTCATGCTTTAGTCATTTCTCACCTTGAATACTGAAAACGTCCTCCTTACTGGTCTCTTGTGTTCGGATCTCGCTGTCCTCATCTTTGTTCAATGCTTTGCTGCCAAAGTCATCCCCCTTGTCCAATACTTTGACGACGTTCAGCCCCTCCTCTCCACCCTACACTGGCTCCATCTACGTGAACACTTTCAGCACAAGCTCTTCATGGCCTTGTTCCCCCATATCTCTCCACTCTTGTATCCTGCCACAGTCCTGCCCGGGAGGTTTACTCCTCCTCTGCCCCCACCCTTGCCTGCTCGTGCCCTCCTTGCTCCTTTAAACATCTTCACCCCTTCTCTCTTGCAGCTCCTCATCCTCATCCCTTCCTGGATACAAACATTCTGCTCCCTCCCTCCCAACTTTCAAATCCCTCCTGAAAACCCACCTCTTCCATCAGGCTTTCCCTAGTTCGTCATGAGTGACATGCATCCTCTTCCCCCTCACTGAGAATCTAGTTCCCTGTAACTAAAATGTCTAAAATAAACTAAGTGAAGCACGTGCACCTGTAACTTCTTGACCTCATAAATGTACTCTTTGACCCTCCCAATGTTTGTCTCTCCCTCGATTGTCTCTTAGATTCTAAGCCCCTGGGGGTAGGGACCTGTTTAGGACTACTGACTGGACAGTGCCAGATACACTTCTGGTGCTATATTTATTATTATTAACAAACATTTATATAGCGAAAGCAGTGTACCTGGCACTGTCCAGAGTCCTTACAATCTGAGAGACAGAAGCTGAGGGAGAGACATAGGAAGGGGAACAGAGGGAGAGACAAGGGGTCTAACATTCATGAAGATGCGAGGTCTCAGCTGCACGTACGTGGCTTGGTTACGATGAGAATGACAGCAAGCAGGTCCATGTGGCAAGGATAAGGGTAGGTATAGGAAATAGTGGCTCAGCAGGATAAAGAGTCAGACAGAGCAGAGCGAAAGAAGTGAGTTTTAAGGAGAGATTTGAAGGTATGAAGGGAGGGTGCAAGGCGGATGTGGACAGGGAGGGAGTTCCAGGCATGGGGGGGCAGCAAGTGAGAAGGGACGAAGGCGCTTAGCGGAGCAGGGAAGGCGTGGAAGGGTGGGAGAAGGGACAGAGGAGGAGCGAAGTGCACGGGCTGGAGTATGGAGGGTGATAAGTGCAGAGAGATAGGGCGGAGTGAGGTTGTGAAGAGCTTTATAGGTGAAGACTAGGAGCTTGTGCAGGATTCATTCAGGAAGGGGAAGCCAATGAAGCGAAGAGTGGAGGGGCTGCACATGGTCAAAGCGACGGGCGAGGTGGATGACCCTGGCAGCAGAGTTTTGGATGGATATGAGGGGAGAAAGGGGAGACTGGGGAAGGCCAGAAAGAAGGAGGTTACAATAACTGAGGTGAGAGATGACCAGAGCATGAACAAGAGTTTTGGCAGACGTGACAGAGAGAAAAGGGCGAATCTTAGCAATGTTATGGAGGGAGAAGCGACAGGATTTAGCAACAGAGTCAATGTAGGGTTTAAAAGAAAGGGGTGAGTCAAAG
>QEPC01013006.1:849122-863826 GCA_003113815.1 Sphenodon punctatus | reverse complement strand
GGGGGGGGGGGGGGGGGGGGGGGGGGGGGGGTAGATAACAGCAACATGGAGGTAGAAAGGGGAGTAGAGGCATACGGAATTAGCTTCAAAGGAGGGGAAGGAGAGAGAGGGGGGAGGGGGTCTAAACACCCCCCTCCAGACTGATGAAGAGCCATCGATGAGCACTCTTTGAGTACGGTTCTTTAACCAGCTGTAAATCCACCTAATGGTATTATGATCCAGCCCACATTTTACCAGTTTATCAACAAGAATATCATGAGGGACTTTGTTTGAATTGGCTTCAATCTCTTTTGCCCACCTATGCGGAAGGTGTGCTTGGAGTGATGTGGGCCACCAGTTGTGAATTAGATCCATAGCCCGTTCCTGGCTGGTGAAACCTAACCAGGATACTTTGGGGCTGTTGCTGGCTGAGCTCGTCAATCCCTCCCTTTGGGAGGGCAGGGTGCCTGACTTGCCTTAAAAACTTCATTATTTGATTCAGATAACAGCTGCTGTTGAGGACTCCATAGATTCAGCTGTGGATATTCTGGGAGGACTCCTAATACTACATCTCAGTCAGTTGCAACAGAACAGCACTTGGTATGGGAGTATGAAAGCAGAAAGATGTACATACCATAAACCCTAATTAATCCTTAGAGCTGTAACAGCAACTGCAAAGCAGAGACAAACACTATGATAGTTTAGGTATACATTCTAATTCCCCAAGAGAGAACAAAAACACTGAAAAAAGAAGAGTGAAGGAATGAATGAGAAACATCTTGCATCATACCCCATTTCAACTTGTTACCTAGTTGACTGGGAACAGAGAATTTTGTACTCATTCATCTTTTGCATAGGCCCAATTTGCCAAGTATACCTATATGTATAAAAATGAGAAATAAAAAAGTAGTTTTGTTTTTCCTTTTCCACATGTGGAACATTTATAAAATAATACCATGACCAGCACATGACACAGATTACATGTCTTAGAACTATTAGAAACAAGCGGCATTCACATTTTGATTATTAATTTCCTTATCTTACAAAACTGCTCCTATCACAGAGATGCTCTTCAGCTTATATGGTACAACCAAGTAGACAGGGGCATTAAAAGGCCATTCGTTGTATCTCTCTCTGTGGAAAGGAAAACAGTGTCACCACAGCCATCTGAGCTGCTTTTTTCTTGAAAATCCTGTCAAATGCAGAGTCCTTCAAACTGACACAGCTGAATCAACAGATTCATGGAAAAAGATTAAAGAATGAGGGTGTGTGTGGGGGGGGGGGGAGCCTTGCTATCCTTAAAACACATGTAAATGTAATGGGCATATCATATCTTAAAATAGTCACATGTGTTATTTTGTGAATACAACCCTCTCCCCACAACTCCAGGGAGCAAGAGCGTTCAGCCCTGCCTGCACTGCACACACTAGGTTTTTGAATTTTTGTTATTTAAATTTATATGCCACCTTAGCAATCAAGGTTCAGGGAGACTTACAGTCAATAAAACCTCTAAAAAAATCCCCTTGCCCCCCAACCCCCAATAAATAATTAAAATAAATAAATAATAAACCCTTGCAATGCCTGGCCAAATAAAAAGGTCTTACAACATTTCCGGAAGATGAACAGGCTTGGGCTTAAACAAACTTGCAAGGCGAGGGAGTTCCGTAATTGTGGGGCAGCTACCAAGAGCATCTCTGTGTGTGCCAGTCTTTCAGATACCTGGGGCCCATTCAACAACCTTCCCTAAAAAGGGATAGCTGGCAGGGGAACCAAAGTCAAAAGATGGAATTTTCAGCAGGGGCCAGACAACTGCAGTTTTGAGGCAGTCAGGCACTCTGCCCTCCCAAAGGGAGGCATTGACGACCTCAGCCAGCAACAGCCTCAGAGTATACTAGCTAACTTTCACGAGCCACGATGGGCTTGGATCTAATTCATGACTGGTCGTTTACATCACTCCAAGCACACCTTCCGCATAGGTGTGCAAAACCTATTTAAGCTGTTCCAAACAAACCAGATAAGACTGAGCCTCCCTAAATTCTGACTGTGCAACCAAACCAGCAGTTCTCAAGTCAAACCAAATACGAACAACTTTATTGTTATTATTATTATTATAAGCATTTATATAGTGCCAGTGATGTACCTGGCGCTTTACACAAAATAAGAAAGACATGGTCCCTGCCCAAGAGCTTACAATCTAAAGACAGAGGGAGGAGAGACAAGTGATGCAACATTCATGTGGATGCGAGAACGCAGGTACACTTTCTTGGCTTGGTTACAGTAAATTGGGAGTTTAGAGATAACAGGTGGGGGATAATCCTGGGTGGGGATGATTAGCAGGAGTTAGGAAGAGCAAAGCAGAAGAGGTGGGTTTTGAGGAGGGACTTGAAGGTGTGGAGGGTGGGGACAAGGCGGACGAGGGTAGGTAGGTAGTTCCAGGCATGCGGGGCAGCAAGGAAGAAGGGACGAAGGTGGTTGGGGGAACAGGGGAGGTGTGGGAGGGTGAGAGAGGGTATGGAAGAGGAGTGGAGTGCTCGAATAGGGGTTCGGAGGGAGATCAGAGCAGAGACGTAGGGGGGAGTGAGGTTGTGAAGGGCTTTGTAGGTGAAGACGAGGAGCTTGTGCAGAATACGCTCAGGAAGAGGGAGCCAGTGGAGAGAGGAGAGGAGAGGCTGCACATGGTCAAAGCGACAGGCTAGGTGGATGATCCTGGCAGCAGAGCTCTGAACAGAGATGAGGGAAGAAAGGTGAGAGCGGGGAAGGCCAGCGAGGAGGAGGTTACAGTAGTCGAGGAGTGAGATGACTAGGGCGTGGATGAGAGTTTTGGCAGAGGAGACAGACAGAAAAGGGCGGATCTTGGCAATGTTGTGGAGGGAGAAGCGGCAGGATTTGGTGATGGAGTCAATGTAGGGTTTGAAGGTAAGGTGTGAGTCGAAGATGAAGCCCAAGCTATGGGCTTGGGGGACAGGAAGAATGGAGGCCCCATTAATGGCAATTGACAGGGAAGAGGGAGAGGAAGGATTGGGAGGGATGATAAAAACTTCAGTTTTAGCCATGTTCAGTTTGAGTTGGCGCTGAGACATCCAGGTTGAGATATCAGAGAGACAGTTGGTGAGACGAGCTTGGACAGAGGGGGAGAGGGAAGGAGTGGAGAGATAGAGTTCAGTGTTGTCAGCATATAGGTGGTATTAGAAACCATGCGAGGCAATGAGTTTGCCTAGGGATTGGGTGTAGATAAAGAGGAGAGGGCCAAAGACAGAGCCTTGGGGAACCCCGACAGAGGGGTAGGGAGGAGGAGGGGGAGGAGTTAGGAAGTGATGCATCGAAGGGGCGGTCAGAAAGGTAGAAGGAGAACCAGTTGAGGACAGAGTTCCGGAATCCAAGGGAGTGGAGCGATTCAAGCAGGAGCGAGTGGTCAACAGTGTCGAAGGCAGCAGAGAGATCAAGGACGACAAGAATAGAGTAAAGGCGGTTGGATTTAGCTATAAGAAGATCATTGGTGATCTTAACAAGAGCGGTTTCAGTGGCGTGAAGGGGGCGGAAGCCAGATTGGTGAGGGTCAAGGGAGGAGTTGGCGGAGAGGAGGTCAAGGCAATGGGAGTAGACAACCCATTCGAGGAGTTTGGAAGCAAAAGGGAGGAGCGAGACAGGACAGTAATTAGAGGGTTCAGAGGGATCCAGAGTGGACTTTTTGAGGATGGAGGAGACAGTGGCGTTTTTAAAGGCAGAGGGGAAGAAGCCGGTAGAAAGTGAGATGTTGATGATGTGCAGGAGGGGAGGGGCAACAGTAGAAGCAATGGAGGTCAGGAGGTGGGAAAGAATGGGGTCCAGGAGGCAAGTGGAGGGGTTGGAGGAGGAGAGCAGGGAGATTTCCTCAAGGAAGGCGGGAGGGAAGAATGACAGGAGAGAGGTGGGTGGAGGGGGGGGGAGTAGTAGAGGGAGAGAACTTGGACGTGATTTCCTGGCAGATCTTGTCAATCTTAGAGGTGAAAAAGAGAGCAAGATCCTGAGCAGAGAGAGAAGAGAGGAGGAGGAGGACAGGGGGGTTTGAGAAGGGAGTCAAAGGTGGAGAAGAGGTGGTGAGGGTCCCAGGAGCAGGACTCAATGTGGGAGGCATAGTACTGCTGTCTAGCAGAATTGAGATAGCAGAATTGAGTGATGCGAGGCAGAATTTGAAGTGCAGGAAGTCAGCGTGGTAGTGGGATTTGCGCCTGAGGCGTTCAGCAGCCCAGGTGCAAGAGCAGAGATAGCGAATGGTAGGGGTGAGCCAAGGGAGAGGGTTACAGGAGCGAGCTGGGTGGGAGGAGAGGGGGACAAGAGAGTCGAGGGTGGAGGCGAGAGAGGAGTTAAGGGTGGAGATGGCAGAGTCAGGGGAGGAGGAGGAAAAGACAGAGGGGTGAAGAGGAGAGAGGAAGGAGGCAAAGTCCTGGGGCACAAAGGCATGCAGATCATGGAAGGGATGGGGATAAGGGGAAGAGGAGGGGGAGCAGTGGGAGAGGTTGAAGGAAGCAAGGAAATGGTCCGATATGGGATGGGGCTCAAAAGGAGAGATCGGAGACAGAAAAGTTCTTAGAGAACACGAGATCAAGAGAGTGACCATCAGTGTGGGTGGGAGAGCTAGTCCAGAGGTGGAGATTAAAGGAGGAGGCTAAGGAGAGGAAGCGGGCGATGCAAGGCTGAGAGGGTGCATCAATATGAATGTTGAAGTCACCAAGGATGAGTGTGGGGATGTCATCAGAGAGGAATAGGGTGAGCCAGGACTCGAACTCAGAGAGAAAGGAGAAGAGGGAGCCCAGGGGGGTGGGGGTAGATGACAGCAACACAGAGGTGGAGAGGGGAGTAGAGGTGTATGGAGTGAGCCTCGAAAGGAGGGGAAGGAGAGGAGGGAGGGGTCAAACCTGGCAGGAACTGGGGCAGAGGAGGAGGTGTGGGGATGGTAGAGAGAGATGGCAGGCTTAGTGGGAGGCAGGAGGCGAGGCAGGTGAGAGGGAAGGGGGAGCAGAGCGAAGATGGGGGAAAGGGGGTGGGAGATAAGGACAGGCATCTGGGTGGTTCGGTTACAGAGGGGGGGAGGTGGGCTGGATCTTGCAGTTGTGATGAGAGCCGCCTCCATCCACAAATGGTCCGCCAACAGCTCTTCGCCCTTTGGCGGCGCCCTCTAGCCGCTGCCCAGAAGGCGCCACCCTCAGGGCAGCTCCTCCTCATGATGGTTACCTGAAGTGGCGGGGGGGAGGGGGGGGACACAGAATGACCCCAGCTGCTGCAGATCCCAACAGTCTCTCCAATTTCTGCCCCGCTCCCTCTAGCGTCCCTCAGGGCAGCTTCTCCTTACGATGGCTACCTGGAGTGGGGGCAGGGGACACAGAATGACCCCAGCTGCTGCAGATCCCAGCAGTCACTCCAACTCCTGCCCCACTCCCTCTAGTGTCCCTCAGGGCAGCTCCTCCTTATCTTCAAAGTAGATACTCATGGCAGCAGGCAACTAATGACTCAAACTCCAGGTGAAGACTGCCAGGATTTAGTAGGCTATTCTCCACTGAGAAGAGCTCTGCTGGCAGCACTTTGGCGATGCTATAGTGGCAGCAAAGTAAGCTTTCTTTGCTGCCAAAACTGCCATGGCATAGTCCTTCAAAAACGATCTATGTTGCAGTAGGTCAGCTTTGGTGCGAGTCTAGTGCCACCTGTGCTCTAACCGCCTACCCTTCTGCTTTAGCAGTCTCAGGTCCTCTGTAAACCAAGGAGACCTGTGCTGCTGCTGCTGCTGCTGAGGAGAAAGCAGAGGCCTGGGTGCCACTGTGTCAATGGCCCAAGTCAACGTACCATACTGCAGATCAACCAGGCCATCGACAGAGAGACCATCAAGGTCGGCAGGTAATCCCCCAGAAAGTTCTATAATCCTATGGATCCATTCTCTGTGGATGGATCAACCTAACTGGTCCACCACCCAACAAGGACAAAGGACGATAGGGATCTGGTCTGACCATGACAACAGTGTTGTAATTTCATGTATAGGGCCAGATATTATCTGGGATAGTCCCATGGATGTCACTGAGGACATTAAATCCTGCTCTGACCCTGAAAGGCTGGCCTCAGTGTGTATGTTTAAATCACCCAAGACTATCAGTCTGGGCAATGTTAACATTGGCTGGAGTTTGCAATGCAGATGCAGGGGTAGGGTGAGTGGGAGGGCACTCATAGTCCACAGGAAGCAAGCATCCCAGGGGGACTGCCCCAGCCCAGAAGGCCCTCACCAATGGGTGGGCCAGCCCAGCACGTGACCCCAAACGGTAAGCTTTCTACAGTGGACCACAGCATTACTCAAGATGAAACAAACATCTAAAAAATACAGATTCAGAAGCTCTTTTCTTAATATTATTTGACACCATTTTTAACCACTTCCTTCAACCGTTCATATTGCTTTAGGAATTGACAAGCTGAATGGTAATCTTAAATTATTAACTGTTATGATACAACTGCAACAGCTGACTGAACTACAAGCCTGTGAGTGCACTCCCACTCACCATACCCTAATGTTTCAGTTGGACTTGCAAAGTACTGTTGTAAATCCTTTCACAAGCTTGCCCCAAGTGCTCACACCTGCCCTGACCCCTGAAGTTTACTGCATTCAAAACCATGCTGGGCAATAATATGCTATAGGAAATGCTATCGAATGCTACATATGCCAAATAGTATGCTATAGGAAACAACCCTGTACTGGTGTTGATAGGATAAAGATAAGCCAGTAGGTTTTTACCAGGTGTTAATTCTATGGTTCAAAGACTATGTCGTGACTTTGGTTATTTACGCACAGTAGAAACACAGATGCAGAATACTGCTGGCTTTATTTGTAATTTGCTGTGCAAATGGTAATGGAATGCTGAACTAGAATGTGGTGTGATTTATTACAGCAAGCTGAATTTGCAATATTTATGGCATAACAATTAATGTTCACGTTGTTTACACATGTAGTGAGGTTGAATTTGTTAGTTGGTTCCTTGTCCTGAAGTGTTACCATACGTTTCTTAATCCCATTTTGCTCCATTTAAAACTGTGGTAAGTAGTTCTTACAGTAACCGTAAAGAGAATGTGTAATCAGCAAAAACATCATTTTCATGTAGTCCCTTTATGAATTTGTGAGCCCCCTCACTCCATGGTAACTACAGCCCTGCCTATTTGCTAGAAGTGACCATTCAAATGCCAGCAGTGAAATTTTCAGTTGGACTTGCAAGGTATTGTTGGAATATCAGGACCTTGGTGAAGGTTCCTTAAGAAACCATAGATTATTCCAACTGGGGAGAGAGTCTGGTTTAATGAGAAGGTGTTTTTTTGATAGAGTTTGAGGCTTTATAGCACAGCAGCTTCAGAAGAAATTCCAGACTTTGATCTGTAAAATGGTGTTTATGTGACTGAAGAAGGCACTAGAAGCATTAATCAAATTTCTACTGTGTTTTATCAGTTAATAAATTAAGCAGTCATTAAACAAGTCAAGAGAGGTTATCTGGTGACTGAGTATTTCTTCATTAGCCATTGAAGAGCACCTAACTACTACCAATGACATACATGAACCTCCTGGGGACAAGATCCTTCAAATAAGGGGGAAGAGCAAGGAGTAACATGCTAAAATTCCCAATTTAGGAACTTGGTGGAGGCAGCGGTTTCCCAGGGTGACGCTGGGAACATGTCACCATAGAGTTGCCTGAGCAATGCTAATTCTTCCCTCTTGTACACATTATATGATCTTGATATGATATAATTGTATGTCATACATTCCGAGTGCAGAGTTTTGTAAAGGGGTCAGGGAAGGCTAATGAAGGCATTCAAAAGGCTGGGGTGTGGCATATGCTCTAAAGTAGAAGAAAAAATATGCCTGTGGGCTTGGCTGAAGGCAGGAGGACAAGTGCTTATAGATGGCTTAATTTTCCTTTCTATATTTTGTGACTTAGTGTCAAGTATGTTATGTGCACAGCAACTGTTTTTTTGCAGTAGTTTCTCTGTACTGACTTCTTAGCATTTTTAAGTGGAGTAAAAGGTTGGGAGAGCAGACGATTTTACTTTTGAAGGGCATATTGTGGTGGTGGAGATTTTTGTAGATCAGCATTTGTATCTGCATGTCAGATCCCTTATCAGAATGACTGTTTTGTGAAAGAGCCCTAAAACAGTTGTTTGTGGACTAGCCTTTGGAGGACCCAAATAGGTATAGCTTATTTGCTGCATTTACTTATTTTAGGCACAGCATCTATACTCATCTCTCTAAACACAGAAGATATGAAAAATGAAGTTAACAACTGGCAACACTGGCAATTGTACGTTTACCAATTTGTTGTTTTGTATTTGCTTTTTTAACCTGTATTTTCCCGTTATTTACATAAAACTTAATAATTTATGAAAACTCCAAGATTTCTATTGATTACAACAAAGCATCATCTCCACAGCAACGAACTGTGATACTTCTAATTTTCCAACACATAAAATATGTTTACATCTTTACATGTAAACTTTAGAAATCCAAGTAGACACCTAGGCCATTTTTAGACGAGTGCGGTGGCGCCCGCGCTTGTTTTCCAAGAGACCCGGCTGTCCGTTCTACACGGGACGCTGCCGCCGAATACCCGCATGCGCGGGCAATGCGCATCCATTTCCGGCTGCGAACTGACTGGGTCAGCGATCGAGGCCGGTCATACGCGGCCAGAAATGGATGCGCATTGCTGGCGCATGCGCATATTCGGCGGCAGTGTCACGTGTAGAATGGACTGACGGATCTTTTGAAAAACAAGCGCCGCCGCGGCGCTCGTCTAAAAACGGCCTTAGATAGAATTCTAGAGCGCACTAGGGAGGAGCCGGTTGTTGTGGTACATGTAGGTACCAAAGACATAGGAAGAGGCAGGTTCTGGAGGCTAAATTTAGGCTTCTAGGTAGGAGGTAAAAATCAGAAATCTTTTCAGGGTAGCAGAACCTCCAGGGTAGCCTTCTCAGAAATCCTCCAAGTTCCATTGCAGAACTCCAGAGGCAGTCTGAGCTCCAGAGTCTCAATGCGTGGATGAGACAAGAGTGGAGGGAGGAGGGCTTTACATTCATTAGGAACTGGGGAAGATTTTGGGGAAGGGGAAGCCTATACTGAGTGCATGGTTCAGGCTGAAGCTTCTCCGAAGGATTCCATTAATTCAGCGGAATTACAGTATCCTAAAATAGAGGATAGGAAAGAAACTGAGAACGCGCAGGTGGAAATCTGTGCAGAACAGAGAAACTTAAATGATCTCAAAGTAACTTAAATCCGTACTTATAACAAGCAGAATAAGAATAAAAAGAATATGTTTTAAGTGTTTGTAAACAAATGCTAGAAGTCTAAAAAGCAAAATGGTTGAATTAGAGTGTATGGCACTAAATGAAGATAGAGACATAACAGGAACTTGAGAGATATGAGGATGGGACACTGTAATACAAGGATACAAAATACACCAAAATGACAGAGCAGATCGAGCTGGTGGTGGGGTGGTGCTATAGTTTAAAGACAGAATTGAGTCAAGCAAGATTAAAATTCCATAGTCAAAAAACCTCCAGCTTACAAGAAGAGTTAAGGCTCTTGCAAATTCAATCATGTACTAAAAAGCATGGAAATTGCAAGTTAAGGTTTCTGCCTTAACGTCCGAGCCACATTAGCAGTAAAGACATTGTACAGTCTCACATATTGCTCACTTACAACTTAGCCTCCATGCACCCACACTTTGCCTTCATCTTTCAGTCCCAATCCTCTTCCTCTGCAGGTTGGGGGCAACACTGAAGCAGGGGACAGAAGGGTGTGAGCTGGCCCCTCACCCCCTCTGTTTCCTCTTTAAGAGAGAGAGAACCTAGGAGTCCTGGCTCCCGCCCTTCTCCCCAACTAATGTACTTGGTCCCAACCATTTTACAGAGACCTCGGGACGCCTGACTTCCAGGCTCTCCACCCCATTCTAATCCAGTAGGCTGCATTCCCTTCACAAGCATCTCAATAGTCCTGGTTCCTAGTTTGTTCTCCTCACCCCTGCTCAGCTCTCAACCTTGTAATAGACAAACCAGAAGCCCTGGTTCCAAGTCGCCCCTCTAACCCTCTCGCCCCCACTCACCTCATAGAGAACTCAAAAGCTTTGTCAGAAATACAATGTTTATCTGTGTGTGCGTCCTATGAAACAGAAATAAAGGGGTGGCATGGAATGACAAAAAAACCACAAAAAAACAAGGAGAGGAAGTGGAACAACAGGGAGGGAGGCTATTGGGACTCAAAGAATAGGGTGTCAGCTATGGTAAATGGGTTAAACGATAGGACTGCTCCCCCTGGTATCTCATCAGTCTTCTGAATCAGTTATTTCACTCAGAACCTTGTTATTGTAACTGTTTCTAATTGCTCCTGTCATTCCACCCACTTACTCAATCCATTCCAGCCATTCCATTTACTGCATCTGGTGCCTTCCTCATTATTTCACATCCTCTTCCTTCCCCATGTACTCCCAAAGATGCAGCTGTGTTGTATTATTTCACACTCACTTAGGGTATTTTTAGACATTACGGGCCTCCCTCTTGCCACAGTCAATCCTATGTGGTGGAGGAGAGACCTGTAATATCTAATGGAGTTCCCGCCATAGGTTCACCCCAGTGAACCTCTGGCGGGAATCAGATTAACCACGATTCCGGAGGCGAGCCCGGCCTCACCTCTGGAATCTTGGTTAGCTGGACCATGGTCCAGAATCGGCGGAAAGTAACGACTGTTACCTCCACCGATTCTGGACCGTGGCCCAGACCCTGATGTGAAATCGGACGCAGCGGCCAAATTGGCCGCTGCGGCCGCCTGTCTCCCAGAGGGCAGGCGGCCAGGGGAGCGTGGGGGGGATAGAGGTGTGTGGCCACACGTTGCGCCGCACAGCTCCTGCCCCCTCCACGATCCCCTGTAGGAATCAGGTCAGCATGTCTAAAGGATGGCCAGCCTGATTCCTGTCCGGGATCCAAAACAGATCCTGGACCGTGGTTAGAGGGAGGCCCAGCACGTCTAAAAATACCCTTAATTGGATGTTGGAATGACAACAGTATTTGTTTAGAAACTGGCATTGCTGTTGCCACCATTCCTTCCAATGGCCATTCCATTTAATTAATTTCAATGCATACCCAACTTAAAGTTTAAATTAAACATTTGTATATAACTGTGGGCGTGGGTGCATGGAGTGGGTGCAGGTGCATGGAGCCTAAGTTGTAAGTGAGCACAATATGTGAGAGTGTACAATGTCTTTACTGTTAACGTGGCACAGAAGTTAAGGCAAGAGCCTTAACTTGCAATTTCCATGCTTTTATTGTATATTTGAATTTGCAAGCGCCTTAACTCTTGTAAACCGGAGGTTTTTTGACTATGGAATATCCAAGTTTTTTGTTAAATACAAAACACACACACCCTGCCCTCACTCCCTTGCTCCTACATCCAAAGTGCCCCACCCTCGTTCCCTTGCCTCCCCCCACACCCAAAGTGCCCCCCTGCCCTCGCTCCCTTGCCCTCCCACCCGAAGAGTCCCCTACCCTCGCTCCCTTGCCTCCCCCACATGCAAAGCACCCCTCTGCCCTTGTTCCCAAAGCACCCCCCTCCCTTGCTCCCTTGCCCCCCCTGCTCCCTTGCCCCCCCACACCCAAAGCAACACCCTCCCCTTGCTCCCCAGCACCATGAAAACCCCAGGCACAACTGCCCTGAGTCCTGCTCAGGTAACGGAAAGACAGAAGAGGTGGCGAGCAGCACGCCTCTTTAAAGCAGCCCCGCCCCTCTCCATAGGCTAACATGAAGTTTTTTCACAACGCCATAACTTTAAAACTATCAGATTTACAAACAAAACTCCAAAAGGCACCCCCTGGCAGCCTCCTTAAATTTTCTAAAAGGCTAATTCTGCCTCCCCACCAACACTCAACCCCTCGACCCTGCCCAGATCGAGACAGTCTGATTAAATGAAAAATCAGTCTTGAAAGTGCAGTATTCTAACTGCGGTATCTCAGCATCTATCCAACGGATTCAGGGGAAATATTCACAGCATGAACCATTTACCGCAGTGATACTCCACAACAAATTCCACAGTCCTAACCTTCATCATGCCAATTATAGAACAAATAGAATGTTTGGGCTTTATAATGTAGCATGCAACACACCTTAACTATTAGAGAACTCCTGCGGCTTAATGATTTTACAGGAAGAACACTACTACTCTGGAAACTCTATGAATAGAAATTCCATGCAAAATGGGAAAGTGTGTAGTGGTGGGCAGATCAGGATGGTAAAATGGACTTTAAAATGCTAATGGCGATTAGACAGGCTACTAAAGTCAGAAACACAATAATACCGGGTGATGTCAATTACCCTAATATTGACTGGGTAATATCTCCTCGGGTCATGATGTGGCATTAAATTTCTAGATGTCATAAGTTACTGCTTCTTGGAGCAGCTGGTCACTGAACAAATGAGGAGGAAGAGCAACTCTGGATTGAGTCTTAAATGGAGTGCAGAATCTGGTGCAATGGGTAATAGTGATGGAGCAACTTGGCAATAGTGATCATTATACAATCAAATTCAACATACCTACAGGAGGGAGAATGACAAATAACATTTAACTTTAAAAGGGGTAACTATGCAAAAATTAGGAAACTAGTTATTTATTTATATTTATATATAAACTTTTATCCCGCCCCTCCTGCCATGCAGCTCGGGGCAGCTCACAACATTTTAAAATACAATAAAAACAATTAAAATAATCATCAATAATATAAAACAATCAACAGGACTAGCAAAACAATCTAAAAACCAAAAATAGGTGGGGGAACTAAAAACCCCACACCTTACCCACCCTCCCTCCCAAAGGCCTGGGCGAACAGCCAGGTCTTACAGTTTCGCCGGAATATTAACAGGCTAGGGGCCTGTTAGAGGAAAACTAAAAGGAGCAGTTGCAAGGATTAAATGTCTGCTTAAAAACACCATCTTGGAAGCCCAGATAAAATGTATTCCACAAATAAAAAAGGTAGCAAGAGGACCAAATGTCTGCCTGCGTGGCTAAATGGTGAGGTGAAGGAGGCTATTACAGCCAAAAAGGCATCCTTTAAAAAATGGAAAGCTAGTCCTACTGAAGAAAATATAAAGAGCATAAGCATTGCCAAATTAGATGTAAATTGTTAAGGCAGGCAGGCCAAGAGGGAATTTGAAAAGTGACTTGCTAAAGATGCAAAAACTAATCATAAAAACTTTTTCAAGTAAGTCAGAAGCAAGAAGCCTGCTAGCGAGTCAGTTGGGCCTGTAGATCACCAGGGAGTGAAAGAGGTGCTCCGGGAGGATAAGGACATTTCAGAGAAGCTGAATGAATTCTTTGCTTTGGTTTTCACTGCAGAGGATGTTGGGGAAGATACCCACGCCGGAACTATTCTTTGTAGGTGATGAATCGAAAGAACTTTCACAAACCAACGGGATTATGGAAGAGGTTCTAGAACAAATTCACAAACTAAATAGTAAGAACTCGCCAGGACCAGATGGTATTCACCTCAGAGTTCTGAAGGAACTCAAGTATGAAATTGCAAACCTACTATTGGTAATTTTATTTTTTTATTATTATTTTTATTAAAACTTTTGATATCCCACCCCTCCTGCCCAAGGCAGCTTGGGGAGGCTTATAATATACTTTTATATAAGCATAAAAACACAAATAAAAATATAAAAACTGTAACATAAAACATCTAAAATGCCAGTATGGCACTACGTATGTTCTTAAGTAAGGCCCTCCGTTCTCTTGTACCCCATCAGTAACTGCACCACATGTATCATCATTACTTATGTGATTAAAACAAAATTTGTACCCTATCACTAAAATCTGCCACTGTTCCTGAGGATTGTAGGGTAAGGAATGGAACCCCAATATTTTAAAAGGGCTCCAGAGGCTATCCTGGAAGCTACAGACCGGTGTGCCTGATGTTGGTCCCAGGCAAATTGGTGAAAACGGTTGTTAAGAACAGAATTACTGGACATATTTATAAACATGACTTAATGGTTAAGAGTCAACACGGATATAGCAAAGGGAAGTCGTGCCTCACTAATCTATTGGAATTCTGAGGGTGTGAAATAAACATGCAGATAAGGGTGAGCTGGTCGGTATAGTGCAGTGGTTCCCAAACATTTTGTGACCAAGTACCCCTTTTCAAATTTCCCAATGAGCCACGGACCCCCACCAAATTTGCATAAGACACACCCCAAAATTTGCATAAGACACACCCCGAAATTTGCCTTAGCCACCCGTCCATGGTATCAATTCACCAGCCGCCTTAAGAGGACAATGTGATGTCAGTGACCAAAGTGCATTGTAATCCCTATCTAGTTCACCCTCACAGCCTCAGCACCCTGAAGCTGAGAGTTTGTGGCCTTGGGCAAATCACCCTGAGATCATGCAACATAGGGATGGAAAAATAATCTCCTGCATAAACTCTTGGTGGGCAAGATACTTCACTCAGCCACAAATTCATGAGACAACTGTATTGGGGAACTGCTTTTAGATTAGATCTGCAATTACTGTGTAAGTAAAGCTACAAACTAGCTTTGGTGCTATTATTTCATCCATCTACATTCCAAGTTGCAGCCAAGGGTTTCATAATAATGCTGACTATAAAAGGTTCCTATCCTCAAAGCACTGTACCAGCAGCACAAATCCCATCAGAGTCTAAACTAGCACCATCAAACTGGGTGTTCAGTATT
>QEPC01013006.1:813045-828415 GCA_003113815.1 Sphenodon punctatus | reverse complement strand
AGTCAATGTAGGGTTTAAAAGAAAGGGCTGAGTCAAAGATGAAGCCTAGGCTACGGGCTTGGGGGACAGGCAGGATGGTGACTCCATCAATAGTTATTGACAGTGAGGAAGGAGAGGAAGGATGAGGGGGGAAGATAAGGAGTTCAGTTTTAGCCATGTTGAGTTTGAGTTGACGTTGAGACATCCAGGTAGAGATGTCAGAGAGACAGTTGATGAGACGAGCTTGAACAGAGGGAGAGAGAGATAATTGCTCATCTATGCAATTATTATAAAATGTTAATTTTAAAAAAAATATATGCAGTTTAGAAAAATGATAATCACATTTTGCCTTGTTTATTGATATAAATTAACCTGAAGTTGATGAATAGTTATCCTGAAAGGAAATCTTATCTCAGACTATGGATGTTAACAAACGAGAGAATAGCCCACTGCAGTCTGGGTATGGTCCATGCAGCCCCCACTCCCCTGTTTAGTGTGTCCAACTTATTAAATGAGCAGGTATTTCATGTGCTTGTGGGCAGCCCACACTGGAGGCGCCAGTGAGAATAAAAGTGGAGAGGCAGGAAGCGGTCGCCACTCAGACACTCTAGGATTTCCGCCCCCAACTCTATGGTACCCAGCCTACTTGTATGCACAGAGGTATTGCATGCAACCTAATTGACAGAACGTGCACACATGGGCTCACAGCTCCACCTTCTCTGAGACCTCACCATGAGTGGTGGCTGCAGGTCTGGTGGATGGAGGTCACATGACTAGTGGGGGGCAAACACCTAATAAATGAGCAGGTGGACATCCACCTGGCATGGGCTGATGTCTCTTTGATAACACCCTATGAGTGAAGGCAGGTCTTGAATGCAGTTTGCACTAATTTAACTTTTAGAATGATTTAAGGAATTGCTCTTTGGACATCCACACAAAAAACCTCTGTACAAAGGTGCTGTATCATCCACGCTTCCTCTCACTGTATCACTATAAGTGCAGTGGGTTACCTTTGGGTATCCCCTAGTGTCGTTTAGCATTCAGACATGTGTTAAATCAGTTTAGTGTATCCTAATTTAGACTTAAGCCAACTGTGCAACTGGTCATACTAAACTAGCTCCAGAGGGAAAGATTAATCAGTTTCAGACAAAATTGACAACAAGCCTTTTTTAGAAGGCTTAAACACTGAAGAAGATCCTAGTGTAGACTAGAAAGAATTGTAATCCTTTGTTAAAGACAGCAGAGTTGGGGCTGAGGAGGGAAAAGAAACCTATCAAGTTTAGTGCTTAAAGTTTCTCCCATCTACCAATAACATACTGCAACAACAGGCCAATAGTATTCAGAGAAAATTTATACGAGCTGTTGTAATCAGGCACTTATTCGAACTATCATATCTTTATTACCTTATATTTCACTTCCCTGAAGCAGTTATAATCATATAGAGCTATCCTGTATCCCAAAAATACTAGATAATTGAAATTAAAATAATTGCCATCTGAATTCACCTATTTGTATCTCATTTCCATTAAGCACATTGTTCCTCTAAATTATTTGATTCTTGCTCAAGAGGTGATCCCAACACTTTGAGATAAGATTTCTGTAAGACACTCTCTCTTATCATGCAACCAATGCAATTTGGAGTCTGCGGACTTCACCTTCATTATCATATCATATTTATTTATCTGCACCTGCTGTATTTTTATAGCCATCCTGTTTATTTTACTCAGCATACAAATTCCAAATTTGACTTTGTTACTGGTCCTTTCAAATAAGTAGATAAACGAATGTAGAAAGGTCTGTGCATTGTTTTCTGACATTCAGACTCAGAAGAAATTTCAGCTGGCAGGTAGCTATTTACAATTGACTAATAGTTTATTCTGAAAGGTAGCTGATACTGGGTATGACAGGAAGGCTAATATCAGGTTAACTACCCTTATCAATGGAATATTATTTTCTGTTTAAATGAAAAAATCCCTCATTGTTTAATCTCCCTTATTTAGTTATAATTTCTTCATGAGGTACATCCTGCAAAAATAATAACTATGTTCAGCTCAAGAAGCAACTTATGCATAAATAACTACTTAACCTAATTAACTTTCACCAGCTTTTTTGTGGGTTTTTTTTAAGATTGTGAGAAAAAGATATTCTTTCCTCTGATTTGTGATGCAGCTGAAGGGAACCACTATTTTTATACCCTCTCCTTAATTTCTGAAGTCAGTCTCACGGTTAAGGGAGAGCAGGAGTGCTCCAACAGACAATTTAAATTTGTTTTAATAATAACATTGTAGACTGGTTTTATATTGTGGTAAATTGTTTTATTTTCGTGTTGGAAACCGCCCTGAGATGCCGTAGGCATTATTGCATATAAATGCAATAAAACAAATAAATAAATAAATCTGCACAAGCTCCTAGTCTTCACCTATAAAGCTCTTCACAACCTTGCTCCCCCCTACCTCTCTGCACTTATCGCCCTCCATACTCCAGCCCGTGCACTTCGCTCCTCCTCTGTCCCTTCTCTCACCCTTCCACGCCTTCCCTGCTCCCCTAAGCGCCTTCGTCCCTTCTCACTTGCTGCCCCCCATGCCTGGAACTCCCTCCCTGTCCACATCCGCCTTGCCCCCTCCCTTCATACCTTCAAATCTCTCCTTAAAACTCACCTCTTTCGCTCTGCTCTGTCTGACTCTTTATCCTGCTGAGCCACTATTCCTATACCTACGATCGGTTTACCCTTATCCTTGCAACATGGACCTGCCTGCTGTCATTCTCATCGTAACCAAGCCAAGTACGTGCACTTGAGACCTCGCATCTTCATGAATGTTAGACCCCTTGTCTCTCCCTCTGTTCCCCTTCCTAAGTCTCTCCCCCAGCTCCTGTCTCTCAGATTGTAAGCCCTAGGGGCAGGGACCCTGTCTATTTTATTACTTTGTAAAGTGCCAGGTACACTGCTGGCGCTATATAAATGTTTAATAATAATAATAATAATAATAATAATAATAAATAAATAAACTGCTGAGCACAGAAGGTTTCAAACTGCAGTCTTTGCATGTGCATTACTCATTGGTAAGAGTGTATAGAACACTTGAAGAACTAATTTTGTTCCAGCAGGACCATAGGATGCCTTTTCCTGACGTAGTATTTGACTTCAGTTCCTGTTCAAAATTTCAGTTTTGTTTTTCAAAGCTCAACTGAGTCATTGTATTATGGCAAAAGCTTGTGCCTGTACAATAAGCTATGACTGAGTCGTTGTATCTTGGTCCTGAGTTCATATCCACTTCCCCTATACTTGGCTGTTAGGATATAAGGATGTAAGGAGCTGCCTGAATGAGACCAATTGTCCATTGTAGCCCAGTATGATCACAACCTGACATAGCAGCAGGGTTTCAAATTCAGCTCTCCAGGGTCTCCGGCAGAGGCCTCACCCAGGTATGCTACATGAGACATGCGCTCTACCACCTGAGCCACAACCCACCCACATTCCACTCCACCAGCAGTCAACCTTCTCTCCAGTAGGCCAGTTATAAGACAAGGAGCTTGATCCCAAAGCCCACGTACACACGCGCAGTTTCCACATGGCACGATGGGCCGGCGATGGGGATATGCACGGTTTGTGTTCAGTTTACGCTGGCTTTGGAATCAAGCCCAATGACTATGATTACTCTATCAACCTATCGCCATCCTAGCCCTCTTAACCAACTCCTAACAATGCACTTCTTGAATCTTGTTCATCTGTCATTTCTCCACAATATTTTACATTGGAGTCACTTTTCCTTTGTAGGAGCACATCTGTCAAGAGATTTCATGCAGCTCAATTCTCAGGGTCAACTGAATTACTTTTCTTCCTAAAACGTTAGCTTAACTTCCTGCAACTGAAACACTCAGCAAACAACTTATAATTTTGTGTATTAAACTACAAGAGTATTGCACTATACATTTTACTACCTTTCTACTGTACTTAACTTCCAATGTGTTGGACTCTGAGGTCCCACATTTTATATTTTTAGCTTCAACGAGCACTTCCTTGTTATGAAGAATTCGATAAAATGATATTAAAAAAGACAAAGATTGCTGTCAGATATAAATTCACTTTTATGTTGCCTGAGAGTATGTCCTTTCACAAAATGTTGTATTATGCCTTCTTGAGAAATTGCTACTATCTAGTATTGAGCAATCATTCCTTTTCTAGTAATGGTTAGAATACTTTATTAGTGATAACATTAGAGTTTGTTTGCTGATGGCTTAAAACACAGTTACAGAGTTTTCAAATTGCAAAAATGACTGTTATCTGATCCAGTTTAAGAAATGATCTCATAGTGCCTTCTACAGGAAAACCTAACCATAGAAGATGATGCTGAACACAAATATACACATTTTTTTCTCCACAGAAAATGTATATATTTCCATTAAATAATTATGGAAACATACTAAAATCTCCCCTGAAACGAAGTCTAAAAGGTTGATCTGTATCTGAAGAACATTCATCACTGTGTAGTTTGACAACTGAAGTTGATCTTCCAAGGACAATTAAGCACTACGTGTGCAGTTAGACTTGAATAATTTCAATTCCAGTATCTTTGTGTAACTAAAGTAGCAATTGTTTACCTAAAGCATGATTCTGCTTCACGTGTGTGTCAGAGGTATCAGTGATTGTAGCAGACAGGCTACATATTCAGAAAACCAAGGAAGATTCTTGTCTGAAAGAAGACTACAAAATACGTAGAATACAAGTGAAGAATGGATGTGTTCATATTTTTGGCTTTCAAATGTTTACAGTATTTTGTGAAAAAGACCTTTCAACAGAACTGTTAACCTTCTCTAGAACAATGACCTAGTGACTCACAATTTTTTAAGTTGGAAGGAAACCATCTGCTCTGGCTCATGTATGTGGTTGGTGTAAGAGCATTACACCATCTCATCTATTCCTTACAACGAAGTAGATAATGCTTTCCAAGCCCAAACAGCCAAGAAGCAGCTGCTATCTTCTGTACCAATTTGTACAGTATCTGAACAACATGTAATTAGCAATATTCTCATTGCTAATGTTGGTGAGATTTGTTTTAATGATTTTTTTTTCTTATTAAAGAGACTGGTGTACAACAATCAAGTGTCCACAGAGGATGTCCCCATCACAAAATTGACTTTTGTCTCCACTGTTCGCATTTCCCCATACTCCTTTCAAAGTGCCTGTGCTCCCAAACATAAGCTGGGGAAAATAAATTAAATTTCAATGTGTCTGAATAGAGGAAATACGTTTTGGTCCACTATGAGAAAAGAACACCTTTAACTTTATCTATACTAAGGTGCAAATCGTATACTGTTGCTAACGTGGTCTATTCATATGAGAAGGCAGTTTAATCACCAATAACTGTCATTTGCTTGGGCTCCCCGTGGGCAAGAGGCCTCGGCCCTTGCAGGGTGCCGTGACTTTATGGCACTCTGTGGGGGTGAAGCCCTTCCATTACAATTGGGTACAGACAAAGGAAAAGTGCCTGCATCAGACCAGGCTAGGGTTGGTTCCAACGCAGTTGGAGTTGGACTGGGCTCAGGCCTGATTTTGGAGTCCTAGCCCCTTTTGAATCCTCTCCTCAGCTTGCTAAAAGCACACTTGGAAGATAGGGACAGGGAACCAGCTCCTGAAATTTTCTGCTCTAGGAGGTTCCAGAAGTTGGCTTTTCTGTGAGAACCCTACTGGTGGAAATAAACAAAGCCATTTGCAGAAGAAATGCACATTCCACCCCTAAAACATGAAGTTCAACCTTCAAATGACTTAGATCATAAAAAATAGTAATCCCAAAGACCTGAAAGACATTTACAATGGAACTCAAAAGGTTAAGCCTTCATGACTTTTGAAATATTAAAACATCATAATAAAACATTTTTTAAAACCAAGCCAAGTACGTGCACTTGAGACCTCGCATCTTCATGAATGTTAGACCCCTTGTCTCTCCCTCTGTTCCCCTTCCTATGTCTCTCCCCCAGCTCCTGTCTCTCAGATTGTAAGCCCTAGGGGCAGGGACCGTGTCTATTTTATTACTTTGTAAAGTGCCATGTACACTGCTGGCGCTATATAAATGTTTGTTAATAATAATAATAATAATAATTAAAAGGGTTACATACAATGTATTTTATTATGCATTTTGTCGTGTCCCCTAATATAGTGAAATTGCAGACTTGCACATTAGTAGAAGGGTTGGAACTATAGCTAGAACTTGTTTAAACAAAGACTGAAGCTGATAAACTAATATTTTCTCTGGTCTGGAAATTAACTACTCTCACTGCTGTGGAAACACAGTCTAAATTATCCTCATTTTGGAGGGAATTCATGCTTAATGTTCCCTTCTTTCAAAATTATGTATACTATGAGAGGAAGACTCCTAGAAATATTCTGTAAAATATTTCTCTCTCATATATACTAAGAACATAAAGTGGTACAAGAAGGCTACTCCAAATTCCTCGCTTCCAAGGAAGGAAAATTAAGCTTAATTTCTTCCAACATAGCTAATGAAATATACAACCTTTAACTCTTCAATTTCTGAGAAAACCTTCATTCTCTACTAAACTCACAATTTATTCCCCATTGTACAGCACTCACAGTACAGCAAATATGTAAACTATGGGTATTTTCAGACATTACATGATCACAGTGAACTCCACTGAACCACAGTGAACACTGTGGGGTGGTTGTGATCACCGGACTATCTGTTTGATACCGGTCACATATTCACCACAGTGAACACCCAGACGGTATCAAAACTAACCATGGTTTTGGCCTTGCAGAGCTGAAATCATGGTTAGTTTGACCATGATCAGGAATTGGCCAAAAGTGGTTCCGGCCACCATTAGCAGTTGGGCGCAGCGGCCTCATTGGCTGTTGCACCCGACCACCTCCCTGATGTCAGGCGGCTGTGGGAGTGCGGGGCCATGCGACTACACGGCGTGCCGCTCAGCCCCACCCTGGCTCTGCCTCCTCCCTGATTCTCATTAGTAATGCAGCCGGCACGCCTGAATTATGGCCGGCCTCATCAATGACCGGGATTGGGAAACGATCCCAGTCTAGAATTAAGCGTGGTGGGTCCTGAGGCTCGTTATGTCTGAAAATACCCTATTTTAACTAATGTTAATAATCCCTCTCTTGGCAATATGTCAGTATCTATATGGCCACATAAATACTCTGCATTGTATAATCTTGGAGAGGAGTATGATGTCATACCACAGTTACAACTCTACCTTTTAAACAGGACACTCAAATATGACATAGCAAAAAAAAAAAAAAAAAAAAAGACTCGTGTTGGTGCCTTTTGGCTATTCTGTTTTCAAGTAAAAGATCTGTGAAAAGTCAAACAAACAAATGCAGTGAGAAAAAGGGAGTATAATAGTCTGCAAAGATTATCACTGTGACTGAGTTACGTGCTGGATATGCAGGTGGGGGGGAAGCTCCTCCTTCAAGCTTGTGCCCCTCTGTGTAAGTCAGCCACAGGCTAGCCGACATATATCTATAAAGAACTCAAAGCACTTTACTGTGTAAGAAAGTCACCAATTAACTCATTTAATAATATAAACATATTTCCCAAACACTTCCAAGGCTGTCATGAATTCATTACTTTCTGAAGTCATCACTTGACAGTCATTATGTTTAAGAATTATTCACAAAGGTTTTTCTTTTAGCAAGATGCCCATAAATGACTTGTGTGACACTACTTGGTAACATAAGAGTTTAACACTGTACACCAATATAAATTACTTGAAAAATATATTTTCAACGTTACTGCAAAATTTGCAGACACAAGATGTGTATGTATTAAGCACACAAACACACACTACATGGAAAGCTGAGCCATGAAAACAGACCCTAGACTTTTGAGTCCAAGGACAAATGATAAGTCTTTTGCTTCTTGATCTCACACAAAAAGAGAACATGACAATGATTAGTTCTTTTCAGCTAGCTTGTTTACCCCTACTTCAGCATCAATATCGTTCTTATTCAATTCAAAGATCCATCCTGGCCTTTTTAAAAAAAAATAATTTTTATTTTTTTTAATCCTTCCACTGCTGAATTTAATTGCCTTCGCAATACCAGAGCAGTGTCTGATCCTAATAGGTCAGCATTGATCGCTCTAAACCAATTGGTTCCTTCATTAGAGAGAAATTGAAGTAGAGAGAAAAAGGCAGGTGGCTCTTGCTCAGGCAGCTGGACTTCAGCTTCTCGCTTTGCTTCTCTCTCATTAACTAGCAGCCAATCGATCAAGAACCTACTCAGAACCCACAAAAACTATTCATCACTTCTGACACAGAATGGTTTTTAACGGGTCACTAAAGTAAAGAATATTTGGGGTTTTGTTTCCCATTTCTATCCATGCACCCTTCCACATGCTTTTGAAGGTAGGTGAGCATGCAGTTGGGGGTGCAGTGGCTACAAGGCCATACTGTGCCAAACACAAGGTAAAACACTTTTAAAAGAGATATCCTAGAAGTAGAACAAATAATTTAAATACTGTATTATTTACAGTCTTCAAACTTGCATTTAAAGCCATACCCAAAATAAATTCCTACGGGTTAGTTACTTTACAACTACATAAGGCAGACATTTTTAGAACATAGCACCAAATTTGAAATTCTTTTGCATAATGAGGAACATAATCAGGGAAAGAACAAGACAAGAAGAGCAAAGAGTAACATAAGAAAACCTACCATCTCCCTGTCCCACCTCTTCAGTGGCTTCACTATTCCTTAGCTGATCAAATTAAAACACCTCCTACTTCTCTTCAGAACTATACACAATCTCACTTGAATCTACAAAGATCACCTCCCACCCTATGTGGGACCACTGTGACCCCTGCAGTAAGCCAGAAGCACCCTCCTGCAGGTTCCACCTGCATAGCAGGTCCATAGATCCGTGCCTGTCCTGGCTGGTGAAGGCCAGCCGGGAGACATTAGGGCCGGCAGAGAGCAAAGCTGTCTCAAAGAGGCAGTGGTGCGGCCTCTGCTCAAGAAGCCATCTTTGGACGTTGACTCCCTGGTGAGGGGAATAACTGTGGGGAATATGGGCTAGCAAGGGGAAACAGGACTGAAGAAGGGGGCACACGACACAAGGACACAAACCCCACTCACAGACGCACACTATTAGGGTTAAAGGAGCCTTCAGTATGGTGTATCGCTGTGTGGCCAATTGTATGCTACAAGGTAAATGGGGGGAGGTTTTTTTCGCCTTTTAGCCTTTCTGTTTTTGGTATTTTAATATTTTTAAATGTTTGTAGTATTTTAAAAGGATTTTATAGTTGTTTTGACTGTGTTGTTCACCGCCCCGAGCTGCCAGTGTGCAGGAGGGTGCAGGATATAAATATCTGTAAATAAAATAATAATAATATGTCAATGGTGAATAAAAAGGCATTCTTGATTTCTGCCCTTGTGCTATGGAACTCCCTTCCCCTGGAAATTTGTCAAAGCTCAAGCCTGGGCACTTTCTGGAGGTATTGCAAGACTTTTATTTTTGGTCAAGTGTTTGGCAGGTGGGCACAGGGGTTAGGGTGGTGGTTTGTGGGGGGGGGAAAATTCTACAGGTTTTGCAGTTATATTTTTAATGTGATTTTTAATGTTGTAATCCAATCGGAGTCTATGGGAAGAGTGCGATATAAGTTTAAATAAATAAGTAAGTTTCTGAATTCATTTTTCCTGCTCCCTTATTTTTTCCCTACAATTCCTCCCAAACTTCTCTCATTAGTTCTCCCCCTCGACTTCTTTTCCTACCTCTCTGCTTTGTGCCTGCAAACACGCTATTCTTGTGCTTAGAGCAGCACCTGTAGTTCAGCCACTAAATATTTTCTTTCATTGTTCAAAAATCTCTCCTTAAAAACACATTTCTACCAGATTTTTTCCCCTACACGGATGTCATCCCCAGCTACACAGTGCTTCCATGCCTACTCCTGGCATAAGCAGTTCTGGGTGAAGGAGGATCGCCTGTCATTGATAGGGTCCGTCCTGTGTTGACATCTCATGTACAGAGCCTGGGGGTGCTCCTGCATTCACAGCTGCGCCTGGATCTCCAGGTGTCAGCTGTGGCCAGGAGTGCTTTTTGCTAGTTATATCTGGCGAGGCAGTTCCATCCATATGTCTCAGCTTCTGATCTCGCCACCATCATCCATGCATTTGCCACCTCAAGGATAGACTACTGTAAAGTGTTCTACGTGGGGCTGCCCATGGTGACGTTCCAGAGACTGCAGCTGGTGCAGAATGTGGTGGCCTGTCTGCTTACAGGGATGGTCGCTGGGAGCACATTACACCAGTTCTCCAAGCTCTGCACTGGCTGCCTATAGCCTTCCAGGCCTAATACAAGGTTCTGGTTTTGACTTAAAAACCCTAAACGGCCTGGGCCCTAGCTATCTGAAGGACACCCTCACTTCCTGAGCTCCTGGGCTGCTCCTACGGTCGTCAGGGGGATGCCCTCCTGTAGATTCCCTGCTATAAGCAGGTGGCAACCGACAGGCGGGCATTCTTGATGGCTGCACCAGTGCTATGGAACTTGCTTCCGGTGGGTATCCGTCTCAGCCCAGACCTCCTTACTTTCCAGCGTCAATATAAGACGTGGCTTTTCAGCCAGGCTTTTGGTGGGAGGTTTGGGGAGGGGTAATTGATTTTGTCTTCTGCACACTTTTATTATTTTTGTTGAACTGATTTTATAATTTTTATATGGTGTTTTTAGTGTTTGATACTTCTGATGTAAGCTGCTCTGAAATGCCAGACAGGAGGCGCAAGGTATAAATCTATTAAATAAACACATTAAATTAACTGTCTTCTGTTCTGTCCTCTTCACATTAAATTTTAAAATATTCAGTGTCCCTTTTCTATGTTCTCTTCCATTTCAGACTAGAAGAAGGGTACAGATTGGTCACTACCTACTGACAGTTGCTCAAGAAGACCTCAAGGTGGAACACCAGCAAAGTAAAGAGATCAAAAGAAAGAATGTATAAAAGGAAAACAAATAGGAAAGAAAAAAATTAGAAAGGAGGGGAAAAAAAAAAAAAGGTACAAAGACTGCGCCTTAGCAAAGTACCTTGTTTATACTATTAGTGCTATAGTCCACTACAAAAATGGCCCATGTGCTGGTTTGGGGGTGAAGATGTCAAAAGTGTCCTCCTTGGGGACTTATAATTAGACTAATGGCCAAGTAGGCTGTCCCAGCAATTTTAAGCCTTTTTTTTTTTTTTTTTTTTTAAAAGCAAAGATTCATGGCTTGTACATGTCCACAAATTTCTCCTCCTTGAAAGAAAGGCAAAGCACAAGTGAGACCAGGCCCTCTCACCAAATCATTTGAAAGTTCATGATGAAACCAAGCTATTTACAGTTTTAAAGTCTCCAAGCACTCTAAATATTTACCAGCCTACCCATTTCCAGGGGGTATTAGTTGCAGCTGATGTCTGCAAACAAGCATGAAGCTGGTACCCATAAACAGCCATGTTTCTTTATTGCTATTTTGATCTACCTTGTTTCACCCCCACCCCCAAACACACAGTCTTGTAATGTACAAAACCATTATGAAATGTGCCTTAGAGACCTTTCCAAGGATATATCCACTACAGAACGAAAATGAGACAGAAGAAAGGGGGTGAGGGGAATTGTTATAAGATGGGAAAGTTAGTAAAGATGTGTGTCAAAGTATTTATCAGGGGGAAATGCTTTCTGTTTCCCTTTTTCTAATGCCTGATGTTATTAAAGCAACACCACTTTCCACATGCAAGCACAAAATGACAAATTGCTTATCTTTGTGTCCAAACCTGTTTATAGACAAACATAACATTTAATCCAGTACAAAAATCCCTTCAAAAATGCAGGTCTAAATCCAATGACTTTTTAATCTGTATAGTCTTTCAAATAATGTGTGACTGATACTACCTAGGTTCTGACAATGATTGCAAAGTTTTAATGTGATGTATATTTATTTTTTAAAACCTACCATGCATATTCTGACAAGTTTAACTCCTTCATTTATGAACCACACATAGATGTCTGAAATACAACAGTAAAATTAATGTAACACATTTCTGAGGATTAAAAGAACTGGTGGTTCCAACTACTTATTTATTTATATCCCAACCTATTCCCGAAGGCTCAGAGCGGCTTACAAACGCACACATAAAATATAAATATAAAATAAATAATTAAAACCCCACAAACTAAAAGACACCTCGCCCATTGCCCTCCCCACAATATATCCCTGCCCATTAAATGCCTGGCCAAATAAAAAGGTCTTACACTGCCTCCGGACGACATTCAAACTAGGGCTCAGGTGAGCCTCCAAGGGAAAAGAGTTCCAAGGCTGTGGGGCAACCACTGAGAATACCTCTCTGCGGGCCCGAATCATATGAAACTGGGCCAGCGATAGAACCTACAAGAGGGCACCCTCAGCAGAACTTAAGGGCCGCGAAGAACCATAAGGAGAAATGTGGTCCTTCAGATACTTAGGGCACAAGCCGTTTAGGGCTTTAAAGGTAAAACCAGACCTGTGAATTGTGCCTGGAACACTAGAGGCAGCTAGTGCAGACTCTTAAACACTAGTGTAATACACTCTTGGTGACCCACCCCCATCAAGAGGTGGGCCACTGCATTCTGCACCAGCTGCAGCCACTAAGCAGTCTTCAAGGGCAGTCCACATAGAACACATTGCAGTAGTCCAGTCTTGAGGTAATGAAGACATGGATGATGGTGGCCAAATTCTCATTGAAAAGAAGAGGATGCAGCCTTCTCACTAGATAGACGATGAAAAGCACTCCTGGCCACAGTCTCAACCTGACCTTCCAGGGGCAGCTGAGGATCCAAGAGCACCCCAAGTCTACACACCTGAGTACTTCAGACGGCTCACCCGCATCCAGTTCCCAATAGCAGCCAGGCACTGGGTAAGCACCAAGACTGCAGGGCCTGGGTCAGACGAAACAGATAAGTAGATTTGGGTGTCATTTGCATATTGAAGACAACACACTTCAAATCTATGCACAAACTCGCCCAGGGGCCTTAGATACACATTGAACAGGAGGGGTGACAGGATGGAACTCTGTCCCCTCTGTATTTTTTCTTTAAGTAATACATAACTAACCCTCTGTATTATTTCTTCAAGTTGAAAACAACCAGTTACATTTTCTGAACCCAAAGTACAGAAAGAATTACTGCCTTTTTGTTCAGTACATATGCTGCAACTGACTAACCAATCTACCTTCAGAGTCATAGGAATTTAGAAATCATCCACACTATGTGAACCAAGTGGCTCATTTGGGGTGATTTCAGAAGTGATGCTTTCCAATTCACCACAGTGAATCCCACCCCGGTGTGAATGGATTCACCGTGGGCTGTGGTGACACGTGCAGCCCCAACAGAAGTGATAGGATCGTGACCACCGCCCGGGGGCAATCAGAGAGAACATGGGCCAGCGGAACACAACAGACCTGCAGTGGAGACGTGGACTGCGGTTCGAGCCCCAGAATGTACCGCGGCTGGGGTCAATTCCTTCCACCGCGGCTGCGGGTTTCCGTTCAGAAGTTACTTTTCATTCACCCCTGCCGTGGTGACCATTCACCACGCTTCTGGACCTCCTCCCGCCCCGACCTCACGAAGCGTGGTTAGCTTCACCCCAGGCCGCGTTTGCCTGTGGTGAACATCTGGATACGAGCAAACAGACATGCACGGCGCTTTCACCCTCCCCCACGTCTGACTGAGGTTGACTGTGGTGGACATTCACCATGTCACTTCTGAAATCACCCTTTATCTTGTATCCTGCCTCTACAATGGCCATTACTAGATGTCTTGGAGAAAGATGCAGTGGACAATTATGGGATACTCAGCATGTAGGGATGGTTCTTCCCGACTTCCAACAGCTGCTAAAAAGGCATATATTCAAAACAAATAAAGAAAAAACATAATGGAGCCACTCTTGAGTGATTCCATTTTCACTTGCTCAAGTTCACCTGCGAAAGGCAGCAAACACATTTGACAGATTCAGCAAGGGCACTATCTTCAACAGCAGCTGGGATTTGAAAGATAGTAACAAGTTAGTAAAAAAACCAAAAAACACAAACACCTGGAAAAGATAACTCGTGAAACTCGTGAATTTAAAAAAAAACTGTTTCTATTGGTTGTCAGACAATTAAAAGCTTCAATGGTTTCTAAAAAGAAAAAGGAGTTTTGTAAAGAATACAGATTTAAAAGTAGCTGATCAGTCTAACGTGTATCATGACAAAAATGAAATTAGCCATGACATCATCCAGCTGGAGCATGCCTTTTCCATTTAGCAATTTTTCAAAATTTTAGTAAGAGTTTTAGATGCAACATTCAGGTGAAGAGGTAACTGTCAGGAGATAACAAAAAAAGGAAGGAAAGGGGTAAATAATGACCATGACTCCCCTGGGTGAGAAAAGGGGAAGTTGAAGTGGGCAGGAGTTCTTTGAAGGGAGGAGTTTAAATTATTGATAATTTTAATTGCAATTGATAGTGCGGGGGTATGTTGTGTTCCTATAAGCAATTATGATTATAGTTAGGACCTATCCGTTAGGGAGGAAGTGATTTGGCAATGGCCACCGTCTTTTGTATATGTGGGGCACCGACTGTAGGGAGATTAGGTGGGGTGGGACAAGGGAACTTACTCAGGTGAGAGGTGGGGAAGTGGGAGTGGGCAGAAAGGGACAGAATTGTCCTCTGCCTGTTTTCCAGATGTAGAATCTGCTCCAAGAGCTTCATTTCTCCTCTGCCCCCACTCTCGCCTGTTTGCAACTCCCCTGCTCCTCTAAACGCCTTTGCCCCTTCTCTCTTGCCGACCCCCATGCCTGAACTCCCTCCCTGGATACATTTGTTCTGTTCCTTCTCTCCCAACTTTCAAGTCCCTCCTGAAAACCTACCTCTTCCATCAAGCTTGCCCTGGCTCATAATGAGTAATAAGAATCTCCTACCTGTAACAAAGTTAAGCACATTATTATTATTATTATTATAAACATTTATATAGCGCCAACCATGTACCTGGCGCTGTACAGAACATAGAAATAGATGCTGTTCCTGCCTGTGGCTTACAATCTAAAAGACAAGGACAGGGAGACAGGGAGAGGGGACAGTGGGAGAGACAGGGGAGAAGATAAACAAACATTCAGGCAGATGCGAAGTCTCAGGTGCGTGTGCTTGGCTTGGTTACAATCAGATTGGTTACAGCAGTCTGCAGAGGAGGGCAGACAGTAAGTATATGGGGAACGACTAGCAGGCATTGGGAAAGGCAGTGAGGAAAAAGTGGGTCTTGAGGAGGGATCTGAAGGAGCAAGGCGGATGTGGGTAGGGAGGGAGTTCCAGGCATGGGGGGCAGCGAGGGAGAAGGGTCGAAGGCGGTTAGGTGAGCAGGAGAAACGAGGGAGAGTGAGGGAGGGGACAG
>QEPC01013006.1:778578-812955 GCA_003113815.1 Sphenodon punctatus | reverse complement strand
AAAACCAGGAGTTTAAACAGGATACGTTCAGGAAGGGGGAGCCAGTGAAGAGAGAAGAGGAGAGGCTACAGAAGGTCGAAGCGATGGGCAGAGTGAATGACCTTGGCAGCAGAGTTTTGGATTGCGATAAGGGGGGACAAGTGAGAGCGAGGGAGGCCAGCAAGGAGGAGGTTGCAGTAATCGAGGCGAGAGATAACCATGGCATGGTTATGATATGCATCTGCAACCTTGTAAATCTATCACTGTCTCTCCCTTGTCCCCCTCCATTCCTTGTCTCAGATTGTGAGCCCCTTGGGGTAGAGACCTGTCTACAACTACTGATTGTACAGTGTCAGGTACATGGCTGGCGCTATAAATAATAAATCATCAATCATCCATCATCATCATCAATTTGGCCAAGCACTTGCAGATGGGGATTGGGTTTGGGGAGGAAGGCTGTTTTTTTCTTTATTTAAACAGAATTATTTTTGTTTTATTTTTCTCTATTATTATATGCTAGTTCCGTATGTTTTACCCACCCTGAGCCTTTGGGATAGAGCAGGATAAATATTTTGAATAATAAAATAATGATTATTATCAATAACTGCAACTTTAAAGTGTTGACAATTTTTTTTCTAAAAAGTTTCATTTTCTTTAAAAAAATCTCTTTTTTGAGGAACAAATACGCAGACACTTATATCAGCTCTTGTAAAGAAGGTTACAAGAAAGAAAGCAGGAAGGACCAAGGAATGACTGCATCATTTTAAAAAGCCTTGAAGGGAGGAAGCTAAGTTGGAGCAGAAGTGGCACAAGAATCTAGTGGCATTGGTTCATATGTAGCTAGGGCATAATGGGGGTGGGGGCTTGCCAGGGCTCAACTCCAGCAATGAAACTGGGGGGGGGGCGGGCTGAACCCTGGAAAATATTTCCAGTAGGATTGCGTACTTTAAAATGTAAAAGACCAGGAAAAAGCCAATATTGGTCATTTATTTAGATGCCACCCTTCCCACAATGGCTCAGGGAGGCTTATAATAAATTGATAATAATAACAACCAACAATAATAAAATTCCTAAAAAACTCCCACCCACCCCAAAAAACCCTCCTCCCCCCAGCCTTCAACCGCATCCAAAACCACTAAACTCCTATTTATCCCCGGCCACCATATGCTTTTTCAAATAAGAAAATCTTGCACCACCTCCGGAAGATGCCCATGCTGGGACTCAAACAAAACTCCTGGAGAAGGGAGTTCCACAGAACTAGGGCAGCAACCGAGAATGCCCTTCTGTGCATCCCCATCCCATCCATGGATAAGGGCAGCAGATGAACCTGCAAGAAGGTGCCCCTGGCCGACCACAGGGCCCCAATGGAACATGGTAGGGCAGGCAGTCTTTCAGATATAGGAGTCCCAGACTGTTTAGGGCAGAGGTGCCCATACTTGTCCGACCAGAGATCTACCGAAGCGCGATGTTGACCTTCGAGATCTACTGGTGGGATGGGGTTGTGGCCTGACCCTAATTTGCATGACCATGCCCCCTCATTTGCATAGTCACACCTGGCCAGGTGAAGTGTTGCTATGCAAATGAGGGGCCATGAGGAAGCAACCCTGTCTCAAACACACAAACCCCTCTCTTTCACGTGCACACACCTCTGTCTCTCACATTGGCAGACACACTCATACACACACACAGGTGGGCAAGCAGACACACACACACAGAGCACCAGGACACAGTCACCTCCTTGCTGGTAGCTCCACTTCACCCCTCCACTCATGGCACCAGAGTCCCTACAGCTGGGGATCCCTCTTCCTAGGTACCTGGAGTCTCTGCTGAGGGCGGTTCCAGGCTGGGACAGTTCCCCATGAACCCTAAACAGCCCAAGAAGACAGCGTCACCCCAGCTCCCGGCAGGATCTGGGTGGGCGGTTGAGCGTGGAGATCAGGGGGTAGTTCCTCCCCTCTCTCCCAGCTACTGCAGACAGGCAGCGGGCCAGGGCAGCGGGCTGGACAGACACGGAGTTGGCATGCGGGGAGCAAGTGGCCAGGGTGGCCTGCAACATGACTGCTGGCAGCGGCCCTGTGCGTGCCTGGAGTACGCGCACACCGGCCACAACCATATTTGCTCTCTGGGGCATGTGCAGAGAGCAAATATGGTGGTGGCCGATGTGCGCATGCTTTTGGCATGCACAGGAAAGCTGGCCTGAACCCAGGACACAGTTGTCCTGGGATCGACTCCTGAATGTTGGGCAATCAAACTGTCGATCCCAATTGACATTTTGGGCACCCCTGATTTAGGGCTTTAAAGGTTAAAACCAGCACCTTGAACTGTGCCCAGAAAGGTATAGGTAGCCGGTGCAGACTTTGAAGTACCGGTGTAATGTGCTCCCAGCAACACGTCGCCAAAAGAAGCTGAGCTGCCACATTCTGCACCAGCTGGAGCTTCCAAACAGTCTTCAAGGGCAGTCCCACAAAGCCTCAAGATGATGAAAGCATGGATTCCACCATCCAGATCTGGGTCAGAGAGAAAAGGCCACACACTCCTCCCCAGATGGAGTAGGTAAAAAGCACTCCTGGCCACTGCTGCAACCTGATACTTCAGGTGCAGCTAGGGATCCAAAAGCAATCCAAAGGCTACAGACCTGATTGACCAGGGAGGGCCAGACTCCATCAATAGCAGAAGTCCCAAACCCCTCCAACTCAAAAGGTTGGCCAACCATCATCATTTCAGTCTTGTCAGGATTCGGGTTCAATCAGATCACCCTCATCCAGTTCCCGACAGCAGCCAGGCATTGGGCGAGTACCGAGTCTGCAGGGCTTGGATCAGATGCAGAAGGGAGGTAGAGCTGAGTGTCATCAGCATACTGATGGCATCTCAACCCAAATCTCTGAATGACCTTGCTCAGCAGCCTCAGATACACACTGAACAAAAGGAGAGAAAACAGGACCCTGCCGCACTCTACAGGGGAGTTCCCAAGGAGATGACGAGCAATCGTCCATCACCACCTGCTGGGACCTCACCGACAGGAAGGAATGAAACCAACCAAGAGCCTGGAGTATCAGGGTCCTGCGCACCCCCGCAGTCATGTCATCACCAGCTCGTGATCAACTGTATCAAAGGCCGCTGAAAGATCTAATAAGATCAACAGGGTAGAATTCCCCTTGTCTATATCTCAAGGCACAGATCATCGACCAAGGCCACAAGTGTAGTCTTCGTACCATACCTAGGACGAAAGCCCAATTGAAACGGGTTTAGGAATCCGATAACATTAAGGTGAGCCTGGATCTGTCAGTCAACCACCCGTTCAATAACCTTACCTAAAAAGGGAAGGTTAGAGATGGGCCAGTAGCTGGCTGGGGAGTTGGCGTCCAAGGATGGTTTCTTAAGCAGGGACCAGACCACCACAGTTTTAAGGGTGTCCAACACCCTACCCTCCCATAGGGAGGTATTGACAGCCCTGGCCAACAACAGTCCCAACATCTCCCAACTGGCTTTCACCAGCCAGAATGTGCAAGGATCTGATTCACAAATGGTTGCCCTCATCACCCCAAGCACCTCCTCCACATCAGTGGCTGATACCAATAGAAACCGATCCAAATAAACAGGACAGTTAAAAAGCAGCACCCAAGTTGTGGTGAATAGGAGTGATTTTATCTGCAAAGGAAATGAAACAAAAGTCAGGAAAAAATAAATCTGGATGGTTTATTTGGTTTTCATTAATGACTTTCCTGCCTCATTCTCTGTGCTGGCTGTCATACAGATTAAATTACAAGAAATCCTGTTCTATATTCAGCTGTAAAGAGGTAGGTTAGTCCAGTGGTTTGATAGCTAGTGGAGAACAAGGTTTGTTTCCCTGTTCTGACAAGCTCGGGCTGGGAGGTGTGGTTTCTGGGAGAATGGCTTCTAGGGCAGGTTAGTGCCCTGGCAATTCCTAGTTTATAAATTAAGCACTCCATGTAGCTCATTATAACAGCACTTTCCCTTAAACATGGCTACTGACTCTCACACTAGGAAACAAAATGTATTAGAACTGATTATTTTAATACACATTGAACACATGTGTTGTGGAGTATACCACAAGACATTCAAAATAAAAATCAAGTGCTGCAGCTGATTATCTAATTTTTGTTTTGTCTTTCACATAGCACAGATACGAAGAGAAAATATTATAGCCATTATTTCAGTTCTGTGACATTTTCCCATTTTTACTTCCTATTTTTATCCATCTCCTATCGCATCTGTTAATCTTTCAAGAAAAATGTAATTGCTAGAGCACTGAATTGATTCTAGTGAACATTAACATTTGCTTCCACTTCACATTAAATATCAAACCTTACAGTACGAGATTCATGTGACAAAATAATAGAACAACATATAACTGCAGAAATAGCAAGTTTTATTTGAAGACCAATTACTAGTGTTGGCAATATATTTTAACCCATAAGCAGCTATCCACCATTCATTAGTAGATCCATGACTTCTCAAAGGATGAAAGCCTATTTATATGCCTAATCTTTGTATCATGATAAACACAGATATTGGCCATGACACTTCCAATCTGGAGCTTGCACTTTCCATTGACACGCTTATTTTTTTTAATTAAAGAACTAAGGACATAAGATTTCAGAACATTCCTCCAGAGTTCTAGGTCCTCCATTAGGATAAAGAGAATTGTCATACGACACATTTTGTGACATAGAAATGCCCAAGTGTGCTGGGCGTGTTTTTCATCAAACTTTGAACCAGACCTAGAAGGACCAATTTGCTGGACACTTTCAGTATTTACTCGTATTGACTAGGTGTGCAATTCGTGTCTAGCGAACACAAATTTAGAAGAAAAAAGCCCTTTTGGGTGTCTCCGAAATTCAGACACTGACCTCGTGGATTTAACCTTGCACCAGGGGCACCCTCAGCTCTGTTGGTTTCCCAGCACTCGCATGAATCCGCATCACAGTAGCTCAGCTGGCTCAATCGGTGGGAGGTCATGACAGCTGGAGGTGGGGCAATCGGCACTCTCCCACATGCAGGATGGTTTAGCGCAAGGGGTAAAATAATGTCCATGGGGGAGACGAGGGGACAAGTAGGGGGAAGGAGTTGGGGACATCTCCTATTGACTGGGCAGAGTGAGTGATGCAGTGCCCCCCTCAGTTTATTAAAAACTGAGGCATGGGCCATTTTCAGACATATAAACTTAGCCAGTAAGAGTGAGCGAATGCAATAGTTAAAGGAGGAGGCAGGGTGGCCCATTCATTTTGAGATAGCGAACTCTGAAAGGGGAGTGGGGTTCTTGGCTGAGGAGGGGTGGGGGATGAAACATTCACCCACCCAGATTTCCCTCTCCTTTCTATTTATTTCCCCACTCTCTTATTTGGCTGCTTTTATCTTGGGCACCACACAGCACTGAATATTGCAGTTTAAATAGTTTAGCCCATTGGACATTTTGATGAATCAATGAGAACCTCTTGATCTGTTTTATCTCAATTTATGGATTTTAGGTAATTTCCACTGTTAGGTCATTGGCTAATAAAGTATAAAACCACCAACACAAGCTGAAACAGGCCAGTGGTGGGATAGACATCAGGAGACATGGGTAAGCACTCTATGCAGACACTTTATTACAGAGCACAGAGAGTGCAAATTCAGAGTTGCCATTCATAGGAAACTGCTGATTTGCCAATAAAATGCTCTTAATTTAAAAACACAAATATTTACAGGTTATATACGATTCTTTATGTATAATTTATCATTTAATGTGCAACTTTATCTGCAGTAAATTTCTATGGAAGACACTCAACTCTATCTCTCTACTCCCTCTCTCTCTCCTTCTATTCAAGCTCGCCTCACCAGTGGTCTCTCTGACATCTCTACCTGGATGTCTCAACTTAAACTCAACATGGCTAAAACTGAACTCCTTATCTTCCCCCCTCATCTTCCTCTCCCTGTCGATCCTCATCGATGGGGTCACCACCCTTCCCATCCCCCAAGCCCGTAGCTTAGGCTTCATCTTTGACTCACTCCTTTCTTTTAAACCCTACATCGACTCTGTTGCCAAATCCTGTCACTTCTCCCTCCATAACATTGCTAAGATTCACCCTTTTTTCTCTGTCTCCTCTGCCAAAACCCTTGTTCATGCCCTGGTCATCTCTCATCTTGATTACTGTAACCTCCTTCTCACTGGCCTCCCCCGTTCTCCCCTTTCTCCCCTTATTTCCATCCAAATCTTTGCTGCCAGGGTCATCCACCTCACTCGTCGCTTCGACCACGTGCAGCCCCTCCTCTCCTCTCTTCACTGGCTCCCCCTTCCTGAACGAATCCTGCACAAGCTCCTAGTCTTCACCTATAAAGCTCTTCACAACCTTGCTCCCCCCTACCTCTCTGCGCTAATTGCCCTCCGTACTCCAGTCCGTGAACTCTGCTCATCCTCTGTCCCTTCTCTCGCCCTCCCACAACTTCCCTGCTCCCCTAACCACCTTCCCCCTAGCTTCCCCCCATGCCTGGAACTCCCTCCCTGCCCACATCCGCCTCGCCCCCCTCTCTTCGTACCTTCAAATCCCTTCTCAAGATCCACCTCTTCCGCTCTGCCCTCCCCGACTTCTTGCTCCCTTCACCTAACTCCTGCTGATGCCCTCCATCCAGTAAAATCTGTTACCTAAGGTCTCATATCCTCACCACATGGACCAACCAGCCATCATTCTTGGCGTAACTAAGTCAAGTGCGTGCACCCGGGACCTTGTATCCTCGTGAATGTTACACTCCTTGTCCCTCCTTCTGTTCCCCTTCTTTCGTCTCCCCCCACCCAGTCTCTCAGATTGTAAGACCTAGGGCAGGGACCATGTCTATTAAATTACTTTGTAAAGCACCAGGTACATTGCTTGCGCTATATAAATTATTATTATAATAAAAAGGGGGGGGGGGGGAGGACAAAACCCCACAAATTTGGATACACAAAAAGACAAAACTTCCCCTTGTGCACATCCCTAGTATTGACCACTCTCTAGGAGTTAGCAATACACTAATGACCAATTTGACACTGCAAATGACATAAATCAACAAATACTTTGAAAGATGTAAATACCAGGAAAGAATAGGAGGAGGAATTAATCAGGCTGTTTTGCTGATGTAGAATCTGAAGGAACAAAATGGAAGCCGCCTCCCCATCCCAGTCCCTACCTGCGTCATGCTTTTAGGAGAGGTGGTCCGGTGGCGTCCCGGACCCAACGCTGTCTCCCTGGGGCTCAGCTTTTCAAACTGCTCCACCAGTTCACATAACGCTGAATTGTGCGCACTAGGTACATTCACATCAACCTGGAAGTGCGTGTTCCTTTAAATCGAAAGTTGCCACCGCCGCCACAGCTCGGCGGCTGTGCGAATTAAGCAGATGCCACCCATGACTCCAACCTGCGGTGGCGGCGCAGGACCCCCCTAGCAGCGGGGCCATGTGCCTGGGTGCCAGTGGCACATGCCTCGGGCCGGCACTGGGAAAGGAGGTTTTCATTGAGTATATTCCTGGCTTTAGAATGGAAAAGTGGGGCAATGGTTAGAGCAAAGGCATAAGACTACGTATAGTCCCGTGGTGCCCAGCAATGTGGCGCAGTGGAGCAATGAATGTGGCTTGCAACCCACAGCCTAGAGACCACTCCTCTGGGTCCATCTCAGACACTGATCTCAAAGTGCAATACTGAATCATCAGCTTTAACTTACATAAAAACTGAAGAGGAAAAAAATACCAAATCAAACAAAAAGTTCCAGGAACTTAAATGAATAATAATACTGCTTTTGTATTAATGTTTCCTAAGGAAAAAACATATATACACTTCTCCAAACCAAGCTTGGATATTTTTTTTAAAAGGCTGCATATCCAATACTGTATACAGAAATAAAATAGATTTTCTATTCATTACCAGATAAAAATTTGAACATAGTCTAAAAGCTCCTGTCCTAAAGAAGGCAACTTTCCTTAAAGTAATGATAAAATATCACAGTTTTAAAAGATACTATACCTAGATCATGATATGCAGTTCCCATAAACTAATAAGGAATAAATAGATGTTCTGCCTTTGAATACAGATCCTTAATTATTAGCTTCTCTATATATTTAAAATTAAACCTAAACATGAAGATATCACTTTGTAGAGTCAATATTAACATTTCGAACGAGTATTTACTACTGTGAAAATATTATGCAAACTGTAGTAGCCCAGGAACAGCATTTGCCTTGTCTAATGCAATTAACATTACTATGGGTGAAAACAGACTGGACGCTAACCACCCTTTAACCACCCTTGGTGGTCATTTATGCATGTTGCAGGGCTGCATAGGGCACCAATACAGCCCTGCAACATGCATAAATAACCACCAAGGGTGGTTAAAGGGTGGTTAGCGTCATGTCTGTTTTTACCCAATGAATGAATGAATGAATGAATGAATGAATGAATGAATGAACGAACATCTTAAGCCAAAAAGTTACAAAATCGAAAATACAATACAGGCAGACAATACACAATGCAAAAGTACACAATGTAAAAATACACACCCGCTGCATTTTAAAAAATATATGCCTTGCTCTTACCAGAGCACATTTTGGCAGGGCTTGGCTCCTGACAAATGTACAAAAAATGCCTTGCTCTTACCAGAGCAGACCTTGGCAGGGCTTGGCTCCTGAAGATTAACAATATATGCCTTGCTCTTATTAGAGCATACCGTGGCAAGGCTTGGCTCCTAGGCAATACACGACAATCACCATTAAATACTTAAAAACTAAATTGCACATTCACTTTGATCATTGGTTGCAGGCTTCAATTGCATAGCACGCCAGATCATGTAGCACTCTGATAGAATCAGTCTGCAAGATCCACATAGTTTTCTCGATAATCGTGAAAGAGGTAAGCTTTCGCACATGTGGAATCAAATATCTCTCATTTCTATCGACTTGGAACATAACCACAAAAAATGGGCAAGATCGTCGATTCCATAATCTTTGGTTGTAGGGAATCTTCTCCCAAGCTCCTCTTTGGGCTTATGTCCCCACCTGATTGAATCTGACTTTAGTAAGTATCTCCCTATGGGGAAAATAACATATCTGGGATAGATAGTTGGAAAAAGCCAAATCCCCTTTACTTAACAGATACGGGGGGCACACTTGAATGTCCTTAGTCGCGCCACATCCTTCTGTATGGATATATCCTTTAACCTCTGATCTATAATTAATCTCTCTGTAAGGGGAGCTATCCGATTGGAATGCATCCAGTATTCTCTTGAATACTTTTTAGGGAAGGTTATTGAATGGGTGGTGGCCAGGCAGCTGCAGGGACATCTAGATGAAATTGGATTCCTGGATCCATCTCAGTCTTGCTTTCACCCTGGGTATAGCACAGACTACACTTGTGGAGTTGGTAGACAATCTTTGCCGTGAGATGGATAGGAGATACTGTATCCTGTTGATCCTTTTAGATCTTTCAGCAGCCTTTGATACAGTTGACCATGACGTATTGTTGGCACAGGTCCTGCAGTCTTGGTGCTTATCCAGTGTCTAGCTGCTACTGGGGACTGGATGCAGGTGAGACATCTGAAGCTGAATCCAGATAAGACTGAGGTGATGATGGCTGGTCAGGCCTGGGGGTGGGAGTTATTGGGACTCCCATCACTGATGTGGTCTGGCCTCCCCTTGCTACTCAGGCGCACAGCCTTGGGATGCTCCTGGATCCTCAGCTGTGCCTCAAAGGTCAGGTTGCAGTCGTGGCCAGGAGTGCCTTTCACCAACTCCACCCGGTGAGAAGGTTGCGTCCCTTTCTTTCCAATGTGTATTTAGTCACCGTCATCCATGTCTTTATTACCTCTAGGCTGGATTGCTGCAATGTGCTCTGTGTGGGGCTGCCCTTGAAGACTGTTTGGGGGCTGCAGCTGGTGCAGAATACAGCGGCCCGCCTCTTGATGAGGGTGGATCGCCGGGAGCATATTACATTGGTGCTTTAAAGTCTGCACTGGCTACCTATAGTGTTCCAGGCACAATTCAAAAACTCGTTTTGACCTTTAAAGGCCTAAACAATTTAGGCCCTACGTATCTGAAGGACCGTCTTTCTCCTTACGTCCCTTCATGGCTCTTAAGATCTGCTGAGGGTACCATCTTGCGGGTTCCATCGTTAGCTCAGTTTCATATGACTCAGGCACGCAGAGACACATTCTCGGTGGCTGCCTCACAACTTTGGAACTCCCTTTCCTTAGAGGTTTGCCTCAGCCCTAGTTTCAGTGTCTTTCAGAGACAGTGTAAGACATTTTTATTTGTCTAGGCGTTCAATGGGCAGGGACTGATGGGGGAGGATGGATTGTTTTTAGTTTTGTGGGGGTTAAGTTATTTTAGATTTGTATTTCATATATTTATTGTAAGCTGCCCTGAGCCTCATGGGATAGGGTGGGATATAAATCTAAATAAATAAGTAAATAGGTCAACTTTCAACAATTTTAAAGATAGATAAAAAATTAAATGTTTTCTACATCTGAATAGATTCCTAACCAAGTATTCCTCTTTATGAAGATTAAAGATTAAAAGATTTATTGTAACCAAGACAAGAACATGTACCCAAGTTCTCGTGTCCTCATGAATGTCACATCCCTTGTCTTTCCCTCTGTTCCCCCTTCCCTGTCTCCCCGTCCCCTGTCTTTAGATTGTAAGCTCTCGGGCAGTGACCATGTCTATCTTGTTTTTTGTAAAGTGTCAGGTACATCGTTGGCGCTATATAAATGCTTATAATAATAAATAAATAATAATAGGCAATTACTTAGTTATTTTTATGAATAGCACACATTTTATTGTTATAATGGTAAAATATTCCATGTAAGCATTATAAGGTCACTGATGCATAACCATTCCTAAGCTAGTAAAAAAATGCATGAGATGCTTGCCTCGCCATCTGTGAAAAGTGTAAGAGAAACTAAGAACACGGACCAAGTGTCATGTCATTAAGGGTGTTTTTAAACGAGCAAGGTGATTGAGGGGGAGGGGTCCATGGCCTCCGAGTGGCACTCAGAGGCAATGTGTTCCTCCCTTGGGAAAAGAGAGTGCCTGGCATCTGTATCCAAAGGCTAATGAGGGAATATTTCTGAAGAACTTCAAAAGAAGTCCTGTCAATTTCACCTCACATGAGATCTGCAACACAACGTGATGAAAAGCAAGGTTTTAAATGAGAATAAGAGAGTCGTAAACTTTGGCTGCAGTCTTCAAACCACTTCTGGAGTAGTCCCATTGAGTTCAATGGGACTAGTCCAGAACAAGTGGTTTGAGCACTGCGTCCGTTCCTAGCTACATAGGTCGAGCTCATGTTTTATAAAATAATAATAAAAAAAAAAAAATCGGAGCACAAACCAAAAATCCAGAAAAGTTGATTCCTACAGCAAGCTGCATTTATATACTGCCTTACTTTAAGCAAATCTAATTTCATCCGCTGTCAACCCCAGTTCAGTTGAGCTTCCTGCCCCAGCTACCAGATGCCAATCAAGTGTTCAGGCCCGACTGTTCTCCGTTGAAGATGCCACAGAGTCTTTTAGTACAGGTAACTGAATCAGGGCTATTCCAACATTAGAAGTAACTGAATCTAACAACACTCTTTCCTCTCTGGTTAACGTGTATGCCACAATTTCATGGGTTGGAATGAGTCAGTAATAGGACAAACCAAAACAGACAGAGAATGCCATTGGGTTAAATGTAAGGCCTCATTTCATTCAGCCCATAGAAACAGGACATTTTGCTGCCCAAGGCAAAATGCTGCCCTGTATCCTTTGGATACAGATGCCAGGCACTCTTTACGAGGAGTGCTCCCCACCTGCAGTTCTGCAAGATGGGGTGGGGTGGGGTGTGAAGTGTTAGGATTAGGCACTACTTTTCCACACGCCTTCAAGCAGGAGGGCTCTGGATTCCTCACTCTACAACTGATGAGAAGGAAACCTCACAATTCAACTGTGGAGTAAGACAAAGCCAGTGAGCTCCCTTGCTCGCTCTGCATGAAGAAATATAGTCCAGTTCCTACGCGGCTGTGGAGTGCACTCTGGCTGTATGGTTTGCAGGGAGGGGAGGAAATATGAGGAGGGAAGGGAGCACTTAGGAGTTTCCTTGCACTATGGCTGCTGAGCAGGGAACCACTAGCACTCTCCTGCCTATAGGTCTTACAGAAAGAGGGAGGGACTGGTTGGGGTTCTCTGCTCTACAGTTGATGAGTGGGGAACAAGAGGCTTTGCCCCAGCCTGCACTGCAGTCTCGGAGCAGGCTGTTTGCACTGTGACCTGGGGCAGAGTTCTTTGCTTCAACTGCCCGCCAGTGGGTGGGGGTGCTCTGCAGTGCAGCCCCATGGGTGGTGAATGTCAGAAGGGCAGATTTGCTATATGCCTCTTACATTAACTGCCCTAGGCTATCAACTACCTTACCTAGTGGTAAAGCTGGGCCTGAATAAAAGGGACGTTTCTTCTGGGTTACAGCAGAATGCAAAGAGCTACCCAAACAAAAAGAAATCTGCATAAAAAGGGATTAGGCCCCAGGTATCTGAAAGACAGCCTCTTCCCTTATGTTCTGCGTGGGTACCATCTGACGTGCACAACAAGGACATGCAGAAAGGTGTTCTTGGTGGCTGGCCCAGAATTATGGAACTCTCTTTCCTTGGAGATCTGCCTAACTGTGAGCCTGCTCATCTTCCGGAAGAGATGTAAGACCTCTTTGTTTGGCCAGGCATTTGGCAGGCAGGGTGGGGTTGGGTGGAGGGATTAGGGAACTGTTTGGGGGGGGGGGGAAGCTAAAAGATTTTTTGGGTTGTTTTTTATATTTTGTAAGCCACCCTAAGCCTATTTGGGAAGGGCAGGGGAAAAACTGGAATGAATAAATAAATAAAATAAAATTAGCGAAGGGCGAGGCGGCCCCTCTTACCTTAGGGACCGCCTCGCCCTTCGCGCCCCGGAACGACTCCTGCGGTCTGCCGGGGGTGCCCTCCTGGAGGTCCCCCGTGTTAAGCGGGGGGCCACGATGGAGCGGGCATTCTCGGTGGTAGGGCCGCGGCTGTGGAACTCCCTTCCGGAGGAAGCTCGCCTGGCCCCAAGCCTTTTGACTTTTCGGCGGAACTGTAAGACCTGGCTGTTTGCCCAGGCCTTTGGGAGGGAGGGGGTGTGTGTGATTTTTAATCCCCCACCTGTATATTTATTTTTATACCACCAGCTTTATTGATATGTTTTATGATTGTATTTTAAATGTTTTTAAATGTTTTTTTATTGTTGTTAACCGCCCCGAGCTGCTGTGCAGGATGGGGCGGTATAGAAATCTAATAAATGAAATGAAAATGAAATGAATTGTTCCATTTCCTAGCTTATTATATCACTTAACCAGATAATACAAAAGTCTGTTGCTGAAAAAAAATAAACAAAACAAGACAGCTAAAAGTATCATTAGTAGAGTTTCAAAATAATTGAGACATCAAAACCAATCATTGTCAATGACATAACAATAAGGATAAGGAACAAGGTTAAAAAAAACCACAATACCTGTAGTTAATAATTTATACTAGAGAGAATTCACAGAAAGAGTTCAGATGATATTTAAACAAATCAGGGGAATGCATCCTATTAATTAATGATATGTAATTTGGGTGAGACTATAGAAAATATTGCTTCAACTCAGATAACGGGAACAGGATCAAAGAGACAGGTTTAGTCTCAAGGGGCAGCACTGCGTACAACTAGTAGCGCTACAGAAATGATAAAGTAGTAGGACAACTTAATCAAGTACAATAAGCAGAAAAAGGCAGAAAAAACAAGTAGTTTCAACCAAGGGGGAAAAAATGTAAATAAAAGTAATATTTGGAAACCATGCTTCAGTTGACTGAGCCCATTGGTATTCTTATTTCGGTGAAAAAGCACAAGAGAGAGAACAAGCAAGCAATGTAACAGCCAGAAGCAAGTTAGCAGCACAGTGCTGAGGGAGTAGAGATAGAAACATTCAAGGACAACTTTTAGTACAGACTATTCACAATAGGACTCCACTCTGGCACCATCAAGATCTGACAGCTGGGCATCTTTTCTAAAGGACTAAAGTAGCAGTATGAAGGAAAACACCATGCAAAACAACTTTGGGAAAAGGAGAAACACTGTCGCCTTTCTCTCCCTAGAGGGTCATCATTTCTGCAAAAACGTCAGTTACACTGAGATGAGTGGCTTCCAGATCCACTACGGATAAATAATAAATTCTACGGCTTCAAAAAGTCAGGAAAGACATAAAACACAGGCACAAAGCATAGTGAAAACTTGGGCTTTACTTGGCTTTAAGTTCAACAAGCCTGAAATTTCAAGTTACTATATCTATGTGTATTGTCTATCATTTGTATGAGGCTCGAATTATTCACACTCACAAAATTATTCATACCGGAGTAGTTGCGGCTGTGGAATTCTAGATCATTTGCTACAAAAATGAAAATTAAGCACACAACTTATGTAATATTCCCTCAACGTTTATAAAAGTCAGTGTTACTAAACCTGAGGAAACAAAAAGCAGCTTGTCTCCTCCCTCACTTATTCACGTTTTTCCAAGATCAGTAGAGTTCTCAGCTTGCTCACTGTAACATGTTAGACCAGGAGGGGGCAAATGGTGGCTTGAAAGCTGTTCTACTGTGGCTGTCAAATGGGCGTGTCCAAGGAAAGCCCATCTGCCATTTCCTGCCTCTGCTGTTGAAGCTGCCTGTTGTCTGTGGGGGCAGGAGGGAAGAAGGGGAAGGCCAGCTTTAACCCTGTTGTGGTAACTGGAGGGGCATGGTGATGGAAGGTGCACTGTCTCATTATCGGGAGTGAGCAGTGGTAGAGGTCAATCTCAGTGCAGCAACCCTTTCCCATTCCCACGCATTAGGGGGAAGTCACCTCCTTGTCTCATCCCCAGAATCAGGGCAGTGCAGGAGTGCGGAACTCTCCTTGATCCAGAGCCAGCACGGCGGCTTGCCCTATTCTGAGGGACAAAGCAACAAGTCTTCTCCCTGATCCCAGGTAATAGAGACAAAGTAGTAAAGGGATATCTTTTATTGGACCAACTACAAGCTTATCAGACCTTGCGTACCTTCGGACCTCAAGGTATGCAAGCTTGTACTGCCTGGAGCAGTTGCTGGCACACCTCCATGGTTGTGGGGAGGTGTTAAAGGACAGCAAGGTGTTCGCGCTCCATGTCTCTCCAGCAGATGCCTGTGGTGCCTTCAGACAACGCACCAGAGCCTTTGAAAGAGTGATGTGCTGTGTGGAAGCACCTAGCTGACTGCATGCCTAGCTATTAAGCTGAGACAATCCCTGCACAGCTGAGTTTGGGTTTGACCTCAGCCAGGTGCTGCCACTATATCCCAGCCCTGTGCTTGTTCATCTGCAGCTTATGGACAATGTGGGATCACAGTGTCTCTCCAAGGGCGGGGAGAGCGGGAGAGCCCAAAGGGGTTATTCCTAAACAGCCGAGTCTCTTTCTGTCCTCAGCCAGGTGCTAGCGCCCTACGCACTGTGCTTGCTCATCTGCAGCTTATGGGCACTGGGTTCACTGCGTCTCTCCCAGAAGGGGTGGGAAAGGGGGAGGCAGAACTGTCCCCCATGCAATAAAGTGGCTTGGCGTGCGGCTCCCCAGGACGCTCAAGGTCTTTGTCTGGGGATTGCTCTGTGGGAGCTATGCTCCCACTTGATTGACAGGGCTCCCACTTGGTTGACAGGGCTTCAGGTATTTCCTCACCTTATGCACATTACAGTTTTCTTGTTTGAAAGCAGCCTGCATTGCTCCTGGCCCCCATTCTGCAGTCCCAGGCTCATTCTGTGTACTTGTCCCTGGACTGGCATGCCATGGCTGGTGTTCTGGCCTGTTCCTGTTGCTGCTGCCTGACATATGGCGCACAGGTGGCCGGGGGTGGGGGGGGGGGGGGGGGGGGAGGAGGGTCTGAGACCTTGCCCCTGGCTGATGTGCGGTTGAGGGGGGATGTACACGGGTTGCTGGCTGACCCATCCTCCAGGGTGGCTGACTATGGGGTCATGAGCTGGTACACACAGCTTCTGGGGCACCGTGCAAGCAGGGCAGAGTGCGAGCACTGTGTGGCCAAGCTGGGCTTCCAGGTGCTGAGGGGGCCCACTGGGGACAATTGGACCTTGGGCTCTGAATGAGAGCATCGCCCTGCAGGAAACTTCTGAGCTTCTGGAGTTTCACCTGTGCTTTACAGTGGTCGAACCCTCTCTGTCACTTTCGTTTGCCACTGCCGTGCTGAGGGGACACGCACAGGGCTGGCAAGGGCTGCCTTCTGGGAGGAAGAACTGACTGCAGCTGAGCTTCATGCCTTGTACTACATCTGGGTATGATCGGGTGGGTGCAGGTTGCCCTGGCGCAGGGGAATGCTTTCGACCCCGATTATATGGTAGCACAGCATATGCTAGCAGAGGAGCATGTATCAATGGGGGCTGAATACGGAGGAAGGAACCTGGACCCTTTTAGACCTTTCTAGTATGGGTTGCCAGTCTGACTGATCTGTGAAGAGAGTGGGGGTTCCTCACCTCCCAGCTGCCGGGACCTTGTTGGAACTTTGCACTATGGGCTGATCCATGACCCATGGTGTTAACAGCGGTTGGAAGGGACTGGACTGGCAGCATGCCAAGGGGCTGGTTGTTTGGCCCATGTGCGGCTGCTTTGATTTCTCCCTTCTGCTTTCCCCTTTTATTCCTCTGCTCGCGGTAGAGGATGCACTTTGCTCCCTATAGCCAGTTTTCCGTGGGTGGTGACCGGTTCTGCCAGTGGCTGGCTGGCACCTCCGTGTGCTGGCAGGGTTCCCCGGCCTTTACCCCCAATCGCCCGAGTACTGTGTGGGGTAGGCAGATGTGGCTGCTGCAGATTCTTTTGCCTGCAGTACACTATGGCTGTAAGTCATGGTGGGGTGCTGGGAGTGGGGCAGGGCCAGAGCTAGACAACTGCCGGCGTGTTCGGTTCCTCTGCCCTACCCATGGCATGGGGACAGTAGGACATCTCTCCACCCACTCGGGTTCACCCGCACGTTTGTTCTGCAGCAGCATGCCAATCTGAGGGTAATGGATGCCGTGGCCCTCCCTGGTGCGGCCTGGGGAGCTGCCTTGCCCCCATCTCATTTGTTTTCACATACCCATGCTTCAACTCCTCTAGAATAGACCCACATGACAACAGAGTATAGATGATTTAAGTGTGACTTGTTTTAGGCTGTAGAGATACCCAGGGATGTTTCCCTAACAAATGTACCAAAGAGGTAACAAAAAATAATGTTTTGAACATGGAACTAGCTTTTTTGCTGTAAACACGTGTCCTTTTCTCTAGTCTAGCTCTATGTTGCTAACTATAACTTCACATATTTATTTATATAATACCAGCAACGTGCCTGGCCCTGAACGATCATTAATTAGAGACAGGTTCCTGGCCCAGGCAGCTTACAACCTAGGATGGACAAGGGATGTGAAGACAACAGGAGAAGGAAACATATGGACAGACAGGGATGTGTTCATTAAGTTCAGAAATCTCCATTGCATGTGCTTAGCTTACTTACAGAGGAGAACGGGTCTTGAGTAGAAGGGGTATTAGTGAGCAACCTGTGGAGGTGAGGAGCTAAGAAAAGCCAGAAGAAGAGAGGTTTTAAAGAAGGGATCTGTAGATCTGGAAGGAAGGAGCAGAATAAATGTGTTCGAGGATTGAGTTTCAAGCATAGGGGAATGGGAGAGGAGGTAAAGATGGTTTAGAAAGCAGGAGACTCTAGGTTGGGTAAGGTGGTGTCAGAGGAGGAGCTAAGTTCCTGGTTGGGTATATAGCAAGGAATAAGGGAAGAAATATGGTGGAGGAGCAAGGCCATAAAGAGTCTTGAAGGTGAAGACGGAGTGACACGTAATTAGGGTGGAGAAGTATTATTGCTTAGCAAGAGAAATTACAGAGGTGAGGGCAAAGAGGATGAACTTCTAGCGATACCTGGTAGCCACCTCACACTGTGGCTCAGTTACTAAAGCTGCCCTGCCACATAACGTCCAGACAAAATTTACTTCTACCTGTGAGAGTGTATCTTCTGGCATGTCAAAAATCAGTTAAAATCAACAGAGTTCTTGCATATGTGAAACAGAGACATGGCTATAGATGCTGACTTAGCTCTTTGCATTCTCATAGCTTCAATTTTCCATTTCACCAATATATCTTCAACTAACTGAAAACCTCTGTTTGATATTTGCCCAAATCTGGCGATGGGAACAAGACTTACAAAAATAATTTGATAAAAAAACCCTGAAAGTTTATGGTTTCACATGCACAAATGCTCCCGGTCCCCTGGCCATAGTGAAATCACAAGTTAAACTTAGTAGGAGTTTATACAGAACCCCAGAACAACTCACCATAATGTTTAAAGGAGGGTCTGATTTGTGTTGGCGACAATGTGGTCTGAAGGGAACCTACCTCCATTGTTGGTGCAACTGCACTGTCATCAGGCCGCTGTGGATGCAGAATTGGAAGCGAATTACCCAGGTTAGAGAGCTCACACTACCATTCACGTCAGAGGTATTCTTGCTGGGTATTTTCCCGAGGACTAAAACCGTTGATAGATATAAGAAAACGTGTACACACCTGGCATCTGCTGGGGTAAATATTACAGCCAGAAACTGGAAGAGGGATAAAATGCCATCGGAGGGAGAATGGATCAACCAGTTATGGTTTATATACACCATGGAAAAGATTTTGGTCAAAGATCATGATGAGTTACAGGAATTCTATGACACATGGACCAAATGTTATGAATTTATGAAACATAAGATTGTACCTGCCTGTGAAAATCAGGAAATCCTGGACAAAGACAGTTACTGAATAGAGAAAATCCTTTGATGGTGAGATAATTGTAATAAGTCCAACATACAATTGATAGCTCATTTATTGTTTTGCCTTTTCTTTTGTGTTGAGTATATTTTAGTTTTACTACTCGTTTTCTGTTGAGAGGTATCTGGGAGGGTTACGGGAATGAAATGATAGAGTTCCTATCCAGACTATGCAAGTTGTATACACCCACAAGCACTGTACCCACCTGACAATTCCCTGTAACTACTTTTATGAATGAATCTCAATAAAAAAAAATCATTCCTTAAAAAATAAATAAAAAAAATTCAAAAAGCTGTATTGTACCCAATTACTAAAAGAATGCCCCTACCCTTTAAAAGCAGGCATTACTTCATGCATGCATGTCAAAACTGACTTTATGGCATGGCAACCTTTCTGTTTTGCACACCAGTATATTAAGAGTACTTCAATTATGCATTTCATAGCATACTACTGAGTCATTTTTAAAAACAAAATGAAACTCTTTCACTAAGGGGAAGAACATACACAATTATATTTCTAAAAAACATGAAAAATAAAGCCAAGAATTTACTAAAAACTCATTTGCTTGAGTTTCATTTGCTCACTCCAAGTCCTGGGCTGGGAGTGTGGGAGCCACTAATATTTGTTGACAGCTTACAGTATTTGTCCACAAGAATGGCAGCTATGTTGAAAATGGAGCTGCTGCAGGGAGGTCAGAGATTTTTGCGTGGTTCTGATTTCATTTTGTTTGGTAAGATCAAAATCAGACTAAACAATCGGTCTGATCGTTCATTCCAAATTATAATCAGACTGAACAATTTTATTCTATTTCCCCCCCCCCAAGGACATTGTGCATGCACTAAACGGCTGCCATGGCTGTTTTGTGCATGCGCAAATGGTGTTTTAATTTTTTTTTAACTGGAATTCCAATTGGAATCTTTTCTGATGGGAATTCCAGCCAAAATACCGGACAACTGTTCTGTTTTTGTAGAAATATCATTGAAAATGGAACAGTTGTTCCAAACCAGCCCTAAAACAGCTAGGCACGGGGAATACCAGTAAGACTCTAGTTTTTCTCCAGAAATTGCTTGCTGGAAGCTTGGCTGTAGGGTTTTGGTGTGAGGCCCCAAATTTATATGGCAGCAATTTGCTGTCCTCTGAATCACAACCTCATCCACTGGCTGGTAATTATATGGAGATGAAACAATCTCAACAGCAAATGCACTAGTACAAGAGCTGAATATGAACAAGCCTTACGGAGGAAAAGAAATTACTTCAACCCTCTTCCTGATTTTTTCTATCTGGTTAACAGTTGTATGCATACAGTTAGACACACTGCGTGATTAAATCCCAGTTGGCACTAGTTTCAGAATTGTCACAACCTGGGCAAAAGTAGAAATTTTCCCCTTCTTTTGACACTTTGCCCACTCTTGCCAAAAGATAAACAGTATTACGGTATGTCATGAGCATCAACTTGAAAAATTTGTGAAACAAGAAGAAAGGCGAGGAAAGTAGTTTATTCCAAATAACGTCTCATAACTCTCTTCAGTTTAACTGCTGAGTCTGTTCAGATTTCTGGGCCACAAGCCAAAGACAAACAGCTAGAAAGGGCAAATCTTAGATAAGTTAGAGCAGAGGGGTGGGGCCAGGTACAAATTAGCAGAGATCTGTGGCAGCTCTTGTGGTCTTTAGCCACATCCAACTCAGGGAAGCAGAGTGTTATAAGGCCCCTGTGTGACTGAGGAATGACAAACTGGCCTGACTCAAAGGAAGAGAGGCTTTGTCTTGCCCGACATAGCAGCACAAAAAAAATGAGAAGTGATGGCTGTGGGTCCTAGAATAAGGCTCAACAATGCAAAAAGGGACAGCTGGCAATACCAGTCACAATAGCTGGGAAGTACTAATTAGCGTAATTATATCATAAAGTAGTACCTACTGATATTAATCCCCTCTCCTCAAAATCTGCCCCAACTAACGATATAAAGGAGTAAAACCGATTACAACATCCTAAGCCAACATCCTACGCTAATGTTATTTCTAAATGGGGAAAATGCTTTCTTTTCCAACCCCCCCCTCAGCTCCAATTCATTTTCCGCCACTTTTCAGACAAATTCTGCATATCCAGTTCAAAGACAAAAGAGAACAAGTCTCATTTGTTTAGTTGGAAACAGTACAACGGGCCTTTCTTGACAAGACCACAGACAATCTTCTAAGTGCAAATTTATGCAAAGTAACAGATTAGTAATAGTTTTACACCAGCAGGGCATCATCTCTCATTATTTTATATAGACTACTAATAGAATTTAGTACTAGAATTTTAAAAGGAACTGAAAATGGAAAGCTCTCCGTCCAGAATTTATTGCACCCTTTCAGCTATTATGGGTTTCATTACAGATTTCTCCTCAAAGATGTTTTTCTTTTCAAAACATAGTTCATGTTTTTAAAATGACTTTCTGAGCAACCTCTGCATTACCATGAATTCAGCTGAAACAATATTCTCTATCTACTGACCTTATTATGCTGTTCAACAGTTCATTATATACTTTGTGGGGCACTGAAATTATTAACTGTTCACTCCCATAACACATCCCATAAAATAACAAATCCAGTGGCAATGGAGAACAAATATTTAAAATTTTGTTATATCCCTACTTCAACATTTTTAAATTGCAGATATTTTAGAGTGACCTGAAGTGGATATAGCTGCATCAGCTAAACAGCATTGGACTAGTTAGCCTGACAATGGTAATACCATTATTGTCCTGAATGAAGCTTGTCCACTAAAAAATAAATAAATTCAAAGCGTTACAGATGATCTCAGTTGCTTTAGCAACACCAATGAGGCCATTTTTACATGGACAGAGATGGGTGGGGGGATGGGTGCTTGACTGCAGTGGGTGGAGGTGTTTGTGTGTCCGTTTACATGGATACACACACACCTCCACCCACGGAGCCTCCTTCAGTTTTCCGGAGGGCTCCGTGGGTGGGGGTGGGCGAAGTTGCGTGTGCGATGGGTAGAGATGGGTGTTGTGCAGGAGCGTGCACGCACCCCCACCCATCCCACTCGGTGTTCACATGGGCGAACACTGAGTGGACACCTATCCCCCCGCCCACCACCGGCCATTTACACGGCCACCCACCCACCCCCAATACCCGCCCAAAAACCAAGGCCGGGAGGGGAGGTTGTCCATTTAAAAACAGCCTGACTATGGCCCTTTTCACACAGACACGCTAACACCAATAAAATGGGTGTTACATTTTATTATACATGTTACAGGGCACCCACAGGGCAACACTGCAGCCCTACAACATGGGCCCTTTTCACACGAGATGCCTCCACCCAGTGGGTGGGTGGAGATGGGTGTTGTGCGGGAGCACACACACGCCTTCACCCACTGCCTGTGGTGTTCACACAGACATCTCCACCCAGTGAAATGCACCCCACCCACCACCTGTGGTGTTCACACAGACGCCTTCATCCACCTCTATCCAGCGAAACTGGGTGAAGGCATCTCATGTGAAAAGGGCCCATGTTGTAGGGCTGCAGTGTTGCCCTGTAACATGTATAATCAAATGTAACACCCAGTTTATCGGTGTTAAGAGCGTCTGTGTGAAAAGGGCCTTAGCTGAAGAGAAAATCCTACTGTTGTATCTTCACTAAAGGAAAAATAAAATCCATGTGCACTAACAAAAACTTGGCCTTGTCTCAGGACAAGTAGGAAAGGAGGCTGTGAAATAAAAGATGATACTCCTATATGTTACGAGAAACAGCAGTTCGCAGATACATTCATCCTGTACTTAGACACTAAGGTGCTGGCACCCTAGAAATGCCATCAGTAGATAAATGTTTTATTTTAATATCTGCTGGTTTGCACCATTATTTTATCTGGTCAACTTTCCAGAGAAGTGCATCAGTAACCATATTGTGAAATACTTTAGTGATCAGTCGTGAGCCTTAGCATGGTAAAGAGAACGTGTTATGATACACCAACACCAGATTAGAGTACAGTTTTACAGGATAAAATGAGACTGCTTCTAATCTCTCAGAGGACCTTGGAGAAAGATTCCCATTTTGTTTCCAGCTAGCTTTTTCTTTGTGAAGTAATGATGATTTCTTTCCCTTTATCAGAATTTACAAGTTGACAAGCCAGCTGACTGAACTAAAATGAGAGAGATTGTCTAGACTGAAGTCATCAAAAGCAGAGATACTCAATCTTCCAGGAGTTCTGGAAAACTTACAAGGACCCTGGCTGTCAATGCTATCACCACCTCAGATTTCTTTTCATTTGATTTAAAGCTGCAAAAACTGGTGACGATTTTATGTAAATTATTAGAAAAGAACCTGCAATGAACCTGTCAGTGGTACACAGGTTTTTTTCTGAACTTCCTTCAGAGGTAATGTTTTATGGGAAAACAAGATATAATAATTCAATAAAGCATGCTGCTTTTTTCTCTCTGAACACATACATGAAACTCTCAAGAGGAATCTTAACAAGACACGCCTGAACACATTTTACCACTAAGCATTCTCCACACATTTCTTCGACAAAGTTAGCTCCTTTACACATACCATAACAATTAAACAGACCCTGAAAAAAATACACCAACTGTAACATCTTAGATTTTAAAAAAAATATTAACAAATGAATACCTTAGAGAGACACTTGCAGATAATCTGCTTGAAAAGAAGTTGGAAGGAAAAACCCTAGAGACACAGCACTGAGATTTTGAAGAACTGCTAGTAACACCAATCAACTCCAGACTTTGACTTGCTTTTTTAAGAATATGAAAAGTCTACTCCTAAACAAGATTTTGAAACAATCTTTATGGGAGTTATGTATTTTCTTCATTTCAGCAGTTACATTTATCAAATAGTTTGGAAACTAGAATCAATTAAGACTTCATCTAATGCTCCCCTCTTCCTACTTTACCTCAAACAGAAAAGCAGAACAAATCCAAGACGACCATATCTAGCATTGATTCTCAAAAGTAACAGCATTACCTACAGTCCACGATTTTAATATTATAAAAGATGGTCAACTAAATTCCCTGGTCTCTATTTCAGTTCTTATCTTTAGGATACTCATCACGATACTATCTTACTGCTAATATCTATCTAGGCATGAATAAGCTCAAGTTTAAATACAAAGTTTATCATGTGACTTTTTAAAAAAAAAAGTCATTTGCTAAATTTAAAAAAGATTTTAGTCTTGTATGTTCCAATCAAGAATTTTCCTTCTACCTGAGGATGACATTTGAAATGCGCTGTTCATTTCTTAGTTCATTTTTACATAGGCCTCTCCCACTCACATGAACACACAGAAATCTGCGTGTTCATGAGTGGGTGCGATCCGTGTGAAGGACGCGGCACAGTGACTGAGGGTGCGTGTGCGCTGCCGCCTAACGCACATCCCCACTCACCCCTGCGCACGGAGCAACCAGAGAAAATGGAGGTTGCCCTGTGCATTGGGATGAGTGGGGGGGGGGGGATGAGTGGGGATACATGTGTGGCCGTGTGCACACTCCAGTCACCTGCCATACATGCACTGGCACCCCCATGCACCCCACACCTAGCCACTCTGTTTAAAAATGGTCTAAGTGCCATTTCCTAGAGCTTCTCTTTCAATTTTTAAAATTTGTATTTCACAAGAAGTTTTTCACACTCCACAGTTATCATCTTCCAATAGGTCATTATCCTTTTTCAACAACTCTTTACAACTATTCTTTGCACATAAGGCCCAGTTCTCTGAGGCGATGGAATGAAAGTACCTAAGCACCACACTTAATTAACTCTAGTTCCAGTGGGAAATGAAAGAGAATCAGCACCTTTCAGAAAGTACTCTGAACCTTGCAGAATCAAAGCTGATAGGAAAGTTAAAACCATTAAAATAATTAACAGATTACTATGGTTAACCCAGGATATATCCACACTCTACTGCTACACCCATTTAAATTCTACCAGTGATAAGTTACTTGGGATTTGAACAGTAGTGGATTTCAATTACAGAAGCAAAGTTCTGTGAGGACAGCCAGACGCTCTTGCTGATATAAAAACAGTTACACCAGTGGATCTTCCATGAAGCATACAAATTAAGTCATACAATTAAATATTTTCTTGAAATGAGACCTTCCAATTATTATTTCTGGTAAATTAAACTAATTGCTTTCCTGCACCATATAAAATAAGTTAATCTATTTTTAATACAACGCTTATTTATTGTGATTTCACAAAATACTGGTTTCCCACAAAACAGGGTCCAGGGATGATGTGGGGATTAAATGGAACAGCTATGCATAAATTTCAATGTCATTATTTTTAAAATAGGTCCTAGTGCCACTGATTTAACAGCTTCAAAGGGCCTACAGCACTCTTCACTGGCAACCTCATGAATCCTAACAAGTTATCAATAAACCCATGGCAAACTTTTGACATCCCTACTCTAGTGCCACAAGAGGATGTTTCCAATACCAGGATATTGAGTACTTTACAAACAGTGATACAAGATGGCAAACTGATCCCATAAGCAGTACAATCTACAATCAAACGCTTACATTTCTCACTCTTCAGAAATAAAAACAGCTTCAAAATTATTATTTTTTTTAAAAGATCACCACTGAAGCTTTTATCATGTGCCACTGTTCTTGGCACTGTACACATTCACAAGGCAGCAATCACATCTCTGAATGTCTCACAAACTAGGGCTGTGGGACAAGTCGGCTGTCCCTCAGCCAACAAATCTTTCCAGGATCAGTTCAAAGAGTGCAGGAACTTCAAATTCCCATCGACATCACCAATTTAAGTTTGTTTATAGTCTCCACATCAACCAAAAAAGTAAATACAGTTCTCCATCTCACTGTCTGTAGCCTTGTGTCAGGCTTTTTGCAGCTCTCAATCTCGGGCTGGGTCAGCAACCTTGGAGAGCTCGCAGGCCTCTGCAGGTTCAGAACCCTGGCCAGCTCCCAGCAGAGCTCCACGCTGAAGTCTTTCTGGCTTCCCTGTCAGAATCAGACTACCTGTCAGGTCTTCCTGCTTTTATAGCCCCAGAATGGGGTGGGGCTAAGGAAATTTTTTAAAGGGCCATCACCCAGCCTGTTAGAGGCTTATTCAGATGTCATTTCCCAAGTGGAAGGGAAGTGATAAGAAGCAATAACTTCTCAACTCACTACATCTTTGCTTTGTTCACTTGAGCAGAGGGATTGTAGAGGCAAAAGGGAAGGTTATTGCCTTTTTAAAGATGTGTGGTTTTTACCAGGATGGAAGCTGTGCTGTGTTCCTCTGATCAGACTCAAGGGCAAGTGTTACATCTTCAAGATTGTTTCCACAACAGTATTATCACCTGCTTGAGTGAATAAATGTCCACGGGCCCATACACATGCTAGTCTCACGTCAGGGTGGATCCGAAACAAGAGTGCAGTCCATACAGGTTTCCAAATGGAAATGGTGTGTGAAAGGGTTTTCTGGGCCTTGAAAAACCCCTTTATACAAGTCCTCCTCACAGGGAAGAGCCAGAATGGCTGTATGTCCTGTCGGCTCATCTTCAGCTCACTCCTTGGTATTGCATAAGCACAAAGATGAAATCACAGGCAGATGCAACATACAGGTAAGCGAAACAGGAAAACAAAGAGGCAATTTAGTCAGCATGACAGGCAAGTAGTCTCTGTAGATCAGTTGCCTTACCCTAGTTCAGTGTTTGTAGGAATTACCACAAAGGAGAGTTTTAGAGAAGGCTTTGAAGGAGGAAAAGGGGGTAGATTTGCTGATGTTTACTGGGAGCTTCTACTCTATATAAGGAAAAGCATGATAGAAAGCACAAAGGCGTTCATCTACAATTTTAACAGATAGATTATTAAAATTAGCAACATTAGCAAAGCAGGGATGAAAGTCAAAATCTCAGCAATGAATGTAAGAATTGGGGTGGGGGAGGGGGTAGATATATATACCGTAAAGATCCTTAATAATAATGAGGATGGCATATCTTTGATCCAGTGGAGAAGAATGAGCCAGTGGGGGGGTGGGGTTGCAAAGAGAGGGGTTTGAGGCAAGAATGAAGTTGGGGAAATGATCTTTGCAGTGCTATTATGAATGGATTTCAGTGAGGCAAGACGGACTATGTAAAGAACAGACAAGAATATGCTGCAGCAATTCATACATGAGTTGAGGAGGGCCTAGACAAGTGCTGTGGCTGGAGAAAAAAAAGGAGATGTTAATTGGGTTGGGAAGGGTAAGAGTTAGAAACATGAAAATATATCAGCCTGTATGTCAGGAACTGAAGGAAGGGCCAGGTTGAAGATGACTTCAGGTGACCAATGCAAGGGAAGAGGACTCAGGAAGGAGGGTCGGCATATGGCCTGGTGAAAATATTAGCGGCACAGTTTCGGACATCTTGAGCCTAAATTGATGATTGGACATCAACAAGGAAAATATTTTCATGTTCAAAATAGTTTGAAATTGTCTTTAGCTACATTATCTATTCCTCAAGGTTATTAGCAAGTACAATAATTTCATCAACAAAAGACTACATTGGTAATAGGAAAAAGAATTTGAGCTGCTACATTGCTTTTACCTAGAATAGGGAAGACAGTAGGTATTGCTTAATTTATACACATTTAATAGTCCAAAGAAAAATTCATCCATGAATAGGACAGGTCTACGAGTAGATAAAAATATTCTTACTAACATTTATTTAATTTAACTTATTTCATTATATTTTTATCCCACCCATCCTGCCTCTGGCAGACCTGGACGGTGGACAACAAATATAATACACATAGGGTCAGAACCAAGCCGATATTAGTGTCAAACTGTGCAAAAATGAGTTTCACTCATTTATTCTAATTTAAAATATGGGCAGTGGTTCTGAAAAGCTCCAACCTGAAACAGACTAACTAAAATGCCAGTGGGTAACAATTTGAAATCCCCAACAGAGAGGCATTAAAGTATCATTTAATTATATGATTCACTGCTTCTTCTTTAACATGCAATGAACAAGGCAGTAAATTATAAAACACTTTCTACAGTTTGTTCCATTAAAATTATTTCCTTTTTAATCTTTGTTACAACAAGTGAAGTTAATTATTTCTAGAGAATTTTAGTAGCATATATTATTATTTTTTTAAATTACAGATTTTCCCTTTATTGCTGTAAGCATTTAACTGAAACCAGCTGTTGGGCTATCAGCCTTAGGACTTAAAATGTTGTAACACATAGATACCAAATTAAAAAGCTAAACTAATAAATTGTTATGGTTTTCAGCTTAAACAGCGAACTTATGGCCCCCAGAGTAACCATAATTTATCCACTTGCACGAACTTCTCAAGTAACGCTAAGCTAATATCATCTCTGTTGGACCAGATTTACAGGCAGGGACCCATTTTCACTTCATTTTCCCTATTGCCAACAATGGAGAAAACAATGAACACAGGTCCTTGTTTGTAGAATAAAAATATACATGCAATGTACACTATTATAAAAACCTAAACTCCAAAATCTCTCACATGAGCAACAAAAAACATGCAAAAATCTGCTTTAAATTCTCAGATTTTTGCATCGGTTATTTTATTTTTTGTGTGCACTCAGCTGCCAGAGGGAACTTCACGCTGATTTCAGCGGGCTCAAACAAGTCCAATGGGACTATGCATAGACTTGTGTTTAAGGGCTTTGCCAGATTAAGTCTAACTCAGAGTGCTCAGCAACTGCAAGGATCAAGTCCACAGTGAGTCAGTAGCAGGTTACAGATAAACTCCCATGTCCAGACTCCTAGTTTCCTGCTGCTAAGTCATTTGGATTTTTTGTTTGTTCGGGTTTTTTTGTTGTTGTAAAAATCACAAAACAAAACAACCTTCTCTCACATTTTTATTACTACATCCATCAGGAAGAAGGCGAGGCTAATTAGAAGCACAGCAAAAATACACAAAGTAATGAATGGTAAAAGAAGGTAGTCAATTAGATGCCTCTTTTTACTTATGTCACATCACAAAAGCAAAAAGAAGCTCAACGCAGTTGGAAGGCATAACCTTATAATGCCTAAGAAAATAAATACTTTTAAGAACAGGATACAAAGGCAAAATAGATTAACTTTTAAAATCTTAGTAAAAATGTATATGAAAATGACAGCATTGGTAGTGCGAGTACATAGCATAAAAGTATAAGGATTCCAGCTTTCTCCTTAATCATGATAAAACAGGATTCTCATTATGCTTCATTCCCAGGCTTTCCATTGCAACACTTCAATTTCATTCATTCTCTAACACGTTACCCATCCAACTAGTTTCTTTTCTACATATTTACTTTCTTTCTCCGGTCTGAACTTTCATTCAGATCAATGTTATGTTATTTTCACAACTTTTTAATGGACATATTTCATGATCTCTCTTACACTTAGATCGGCCAGCTCTCCTGTCCCTCCAATCTTGTCATATACCCACTCATTCATCATTGTAACCAACCATCTCATTCCTAACACTCTTCTCCAGCCTTAAAGTACAAACTGGAATCCACTTTTCATTTGCTTTCTTCATTGCCCAGGATTATTCTTCATAACCCACTACCAACGCCTCTCCATCGCTTCCCCATCTCTGTGGGAGTTCCCCAAGGCTCTGTCCTGGGCCCTCTTCTCTTCTCTTCTCCCCTGAAACTCTTTCTCTGGGTAAACTCACTGAATCTCACGACTTCCAGTACCACCTGTATGCTGATGACACGTAACTCTCTCTCTCCACTCCTACGCTCTCCTCCTCCATCCAGAGTCTTGTATCACTGACAGTCTGAGACAGGCTTTTTCAACATTTTTCATGTGTTCCACCATTTCGGTATTTTCCAGTAATATCATGACTTGAAACTCCAAATAAAAAAAAGCTAAACAACTTATGATTCTGAGATATTCCTTAATAAGTGCACACACTCACTAGGATGGGGATCAAACCAGCTCACTTAAGTGGTGTTTGTTCCAAAGTCACTTGACTTTCTAGCAGCGCATTGCTGACACTCACTGCCTCCCAGAAGCTCCACAAACACAAAGCAGCTGGAAATGCAGAGGAACGTTTCAAGTTGTTTTGAAAGGAAGTGATTACTTTAAAACTATATCTCCCTTTACAAAACAATAATTAAATGCTGAAAGTACAGTTTCTAATATAGGTATATGCAAATTTCCAAGTACCTAGCTGAAATACATAGGATACCAGAACAAGATAAATGTACAATAGTAAGAATGAAGTTTCCCCCCACAACCAATTAAACTGTAAACCTTTAACGTAGGGTAATTTCAGATGTTACGAAATCACCGTTCACCACAATGGATCCTGTGTGGTGGCGGCGAGTCCGTGAACGAGTCTGTTTGACCCCCGCCAGATGTTCACCACAGTGAATCTCTGGCAGGGATCAAAGCCAACCACGAACCGTGCTTAGATTGGCCACAATCCGGGACGGGAACGGCAATGGCAAGGCTGCACGTCTGCTTGCCAGCCCCGTCCTGGAATCAGGCCCCAACCACGGGACGGGGTTGGGTGCAGCGACCCGATTGGCTGCTACGCCCACCCGTCTCTCCATGGGCGGTCAGCCAAGGGAGCGTGGGGAGGCGAGGTTGAGCAGTCGCACGTCCAAGACGGATCCCGGTCCAGGGTTCAGCGTGGCAGGCCAAACGGCCAGTCATGTCTGAAATTACCCTTAGTGACCTCATCACCAAAAAAAAACAAAAATTTGTACTCTTGTACATATAACTTCTTAACCACACATGTGAATTTTCATTGTTTCTTTTATTGCTTTTAACAGGAACACAGTTCAACCTTAACTATACTGCCATGCCCCGTGTTAATCATCTTATTAGATAAAACTTTAATCTGAATACTATGTTTGTTTATACCCTGGATTCAGGTAAACAGAGTGCATGATCTTAGATGGAAAATAAAATAAAATAATAAAAATAATAATAATAATAATAATAATTATATAGTGCTTCCCTGCCATGGCACTCAGAATACTTTACATATAACTAATAAAAACAACTATTAATCCTCACAACAACCCTGTAAGGTACATTAGGCTGAGAGAATATTGTGACTGACCCAAGTTCTAGCTAAGGAGAACCTTGAACTGAGGTCCCTACCTCCCAGTCTAAGTACTGCACCTCCCAGTCTAAGCCATTACACCACACTGGCTCTCAAAGGATCTGAAAAGGATCAGAAGCTTGTATTCCTAGCCAGTCTCCTCTGAAACCTGGGGCCTGACTCCTGTATTATGAGTATAGTATTCTAATAAAAAGAGCTTGCCAATATTATGTATTTATTTATTAATTTATTTATACTCCGCTCCCTCCTGCACAACGGCAACTCGGGGCAGCATACATCACTATAATAAAATAACAATAAAATCCTCTAATACACTACAAAACAATTAAAGTACAATATAAAATATAATGGGCACAATGATTCTCAAGCAATAAAACCCTCCCACCCCACGTACCCCCCTCCCCGAAGGCCCGGTGGAACAGCCAGGTTTTACAACATCTACAGAAAGAGGGGAGGTCCGGGGATAAGTGGGCCTCCAGCGGGAGGGAATTCCACGGCCGAGGCACAGCCACCGAGAACGACCTTTGTGCCGTCACCACCCAGCATAACCGGGGGGACTTCGAGCTGGGCATCCTCAGCCGACCGCAAGGGTCGCGAAGGAACCCGGGGTCTGAGGCAGTCTAGCAGGTAACCAGGGCGCAAGCCGTTTAGGGCTTTATTGGTCATAACCAGCATCTTGAATTGGGTCCAGTGGACAATAGGCAGCCAGTGCAGAGTGTGGACCACAGGTGTAATGTGCTCATGGTGGCCCGCCCCTGTCAGGAGATGGGCCGCTGCATTCTGCACTAGCTGCAGCCTCCGGATCGTCGTCAGGGGCAGCCCCATGTAGAGCGCGTTGCAGTAGTCCAGTCGAGTGGTAACGAAAGCATGGAAGATGGTGGCCAGATCTGAGTCCGAGACATACGGCCACAGCCATTGAACCAGATGTAATTGGCGAAATGCTCTCTTCCCCACAGCCTCCACCTAACAATCCAGGCAAAGCTGTGGGTCAAGCAGCACCCCCAGACTACGAACCTGAGTGGCCAAAGGGGGGCAGACCCCGCGAATGACGGGAGCCACCACCTCCTCAGCCCTCCCCACCAACATCACCTCCGTCTTGTCAGGATTCAGTTTCAGACAGCTTGCCCTCATCCAGTCCCCCACAGCTGCCAAGCACCGGGTAAGCACAGAGACTGCTGGACCTGAATCACTCGAAAGTGAGAAGTAAAGCTGTGTATTGTTGGCATACAGATGACATCCCATGTCGAAACCTCTCATGACCTCACCCAAAGATTGCATATACACATTGAACAGGAGAGGGGATGGGATAGAACCCTGTGGGACTCCACACGTGAGGTTCCGGGGAGATGATGTACATTCCCTGAGAACCACCCGCTGCGTTCTCCCTGCCAGAAATGAGCGAAACCATTCAAGAACAGTTCCATTCACCCCAGCCTGATCCCGCAGCCTCGTCACCAAGAACTCGTGATCAATGGTATCAAACGCCACCAACAGATCCAGTAAGATCAATATCATTAAGGCAAAAACCAATGGTTACGCCGAAATAAATATATTTGATTTGATTTGAAATTGTGGATTTGCCCTGATCTAATTCACAGCACAGGTCATCAATCAAGGCTACAAGTGCAGTCTCCGTGCCAAACCCGGGGCGAAAGCCAGACTGTGTGGGATCAAGAAAACCAACCCGGTCCAGGTGCTCCTGTAACCACTGGTCCACCACCCGTTCAATAACCTTCCATAAAAATAAAAGGTTAGAGACTGGCTGATAGCTGGCCGGGGAGTCAATGCTCAAAGATGGCTTTTTGAGTAGAGGCCATACCACCACCTCTTTAAGAGGGCTCGGCATCCTTCTCTCCTTAAAGGAGGCATTATATGCCGCCTATCTCCTTGATGTTGGAACCAAGAGGAGAAATTGCTCTCCAGAACCACACTTGAGGAAATGTCAAGTAATCTGCAGCCCTCTTGCCTAACAGTATAGGGAAAAGAAAATTACCCATAAAATTGGAAGAAAATAATTATATCGGAATCCTTAATAATTAGTATTTATTTAAAACTTATATCCAACCCCTCCTGCCCAAAGGTAGCTCGGGGCGGTGAACACCACAGAAAATTTAACAATAAAACATTTACAATTAAATCCAAAAAATGTAAAACAAATCATAAAAACTCACCCTCCCTCACCAAAAGCCTGGTGTAACAGCCAGGTCTTACACAAACGTCGAAACGACAGGAGGGTGGGGGCCAACCGAGCCTCCTCCAGGAGTGAATTCCATAACACAGGGGCTGCCACCGAAAAAGATCTCACATCAGTGGCCACCCGTCTCGCCCGGGGAACCTCCAAAAAGGCCCCCACGGACGATCTCAGGGGTCGCACAGGCACATGGGGAGTGAGGCGATACCACAGATAGGCAGGGCCCAGGCCGTGAAGGGCTTTGAAGGTCAAAACCAGCACCTTGAACCTAGCCCGATGCTTTATAGGCAGCCAGTGCAGAGCCCGTAACACAGGTGTCATGTGCTCCCTGCGGCCCGCCCCAGTAAGGAGACGGGCCGCGGCATTCTGCACCAGCTGCAGCCTCCAGATCAGCTTCTCGGGCAGTCCCATGTAGAGCACGTTGCAGTAATCTAGCCTTGAGGTGATGAAGGTATGGATGACAGTGGCGAGGTCAGAGTCTGAGAGATATGGACGAAGCCGCCGGACAAGATGTAACTGCCGAAATGCACTCCCCGCCATGGCCACAACCTGAGATTCCAAGCTGAGTCATAAATCGAGCACACCCAAACTCTGTAGTACCTGCGAGACCATGGGAGGGTGAACCCCCTCACGCTCACACACACACACACACACACACCAACATCACCTCCGTCTTGTCAGGATTCAGCTGCATATGGCTCAACCTCATCCAAGCACCCACAGCCGACAGGCACTGGGAAAATAGACTGCATGGCCTGGGTCGATGGAAAAAGAGAGGCAGAGCTGAGTGTCATCAGCATACTGATGACACTGCATGCCCTGAAACCCTCTCACGATCTCCCCTAACGGCTGCATACAGATGTTAAAGAAGAGGGGGGACAGAATGGCACCCTGCGGGACTCCACACATGAGGACCCAGGGGGGAAGACGTCCACTACTCCAAGACCACCCGGTGAGTTCTCCCGGCCAGGAATGAATGAAACCAGTGCAAGACCATCCCGCCAATCCCAGCACGGTCCCACAGGCGAGTCACCAACACCTCATGATCAACTGTGTCGAACGCAGCCGAAAGGTCTAGCAGGACCAGTAAGGTCTGACGACTCTGGTCCAACGCCAGACGGAGTTCGTCAACCAAGGCCACCAATGCAGTCTCCGTACCATACCCAGGCCGAAACCCGGACTGAGAGGGGTCAAGGAAACTGGTGTGGTCCAGGTGTTCCTGGAGCTGCTGTGCCACAGTCTGTTCAATAACCTTCCCTAAAAAGGGAAGGTTAGAGACCGGCTGATAACTGGAAGGACCATCAGCGTCAAGAGATGGTTTCTTGAGCAGGGG
>QEPC01013006.1:667389-761370 GCA_003113815.1 Sphenodon punctatus | reverse complement strand
TTGGAGAAGAGACGACTGAGAGGAGATATGATAGAGGTCTATAAAATCATGAGTGGGGTGGAACTAATAAACAAGGAGCAGTTATTTACCCTCAGCTAGTACTAGAACTAGGGGACACTCCATGAAACTCATGGGTAGCAAGTTTAAAACAAATAAAAGAAAATATTTTTTCACTCAGCATATAATTGGGTTGTGAAATCTACTGCCAGAGGCTGTGGTAAGGGCCAGTACTATAGCTGAGTTTAAAAGAGGTTTGGAAAGGTTTCTGGAAGATAGGTCCATTCACAGCTATTAGCCAGACAGGATCAGGGAACATGACGGGAGCTGGGGGGAAACAACAGGGAATGGATCCCCCATTGTGAACTGTTGGGTGCTTCTCCCAAGCCACCGTGATTGGCCACTGTCAGAGACAGGATGCTGGGCTAGATGGACCATTGGTCTGACCCAGTATGGCACATCCTTATGTTCAACGCTTTATCTACTAAACTAGTGCTTCTCAGACCTTTTTGAACAATGCCCCAACCCCTTCCACTGCTGTACTTATCACACACTGCTGTAGTTAAGTTATCACACACATACATCTTGCTCTCTCAATCCCTCTCATCTATCCCACCATCCTGTTTCTACCCTCTTTTTCTTTGGCTCTCTCTCCCCTGCCACCCCATTATTTTGGAGATCCTCCCAAACTCAGTCAGAGTTTGGAGTTAGGTGCTTGCCGGCTGTGATCCTTTTTGTGCCATCCCCCACCCCAAATTTCCTCTGTGCCCCTTCTGACAACTACTACATTATGTTCTACTGGCTCCTTCTGTTACTATAATGAAGAAATCCCTTGTTTCAGTTCTTGAAAGCAAAGGAAAACACATACCCCACTTTTAAAGTCAAGTTCAAATACACATCACAACAAAAACATAGCTTGAGAAACGCACACACTGCAAGACAAAAACAAGTCGTATTTTTGCTATTGCGTGGCTAGGAAGAGTGCACAGTCAATTCCCTATCACAAATTATACTGTCACGTTTCTGTATTTGGGGAAGCTGCAGAAGTCAGCACACGGGTAGTACAATTGAGGTGCCCCGTCATTGGAAACCTACCTTTTTGATCATAGAGACTCTCCTGTCCAGTAAAAAATGCAAATGAGGAAGTGAGTTCTGCTAGCAAGGTTATAACACAGACATCATGGTCATCAGCAATTCGAATTTCCCCTTCCCCTCCGGATCACAAGGAAAGGTCCATGATGATTTTTTCTTTATGTTAAGCTGTCTCAGTACAACAATCTTAACATACGCAACAGTTCACCAATTTATACCACTAAATTCTACACTACCTGACTTTACATTATTGGGTGAAAACAAACGAGAAAGTATCCGCCCCACAGTAGTTCACAAGTCACCTCCTCATCAGTTTGGTAGCTGCCAGATGTTCGCCCATTTCTGCCTTGGGGTGGGCGGGAGCTACTACTGGACGGATTGTCCCTAGACGTTTGGCAATGTGGTACAAGGTAAGGCTCGTCCAGCCCAGCTAATCTGGCCTAACATGCACCTCCCGTCTGTTAGGTTCTGCCCAGTCCCGCTGCAAGGCAGGGCCCAGAGGAGCACGCTCACCCCACAGCCACCAAACAGCTGATCAGGGAGGAACGTGCTCATCCAGGCCAGCTGAGTGTGCCAAACAGCTAATTGTGGGGCCTGGAGAAATCACAGAATTGGAAGGGACCCTGAAGGTCATCTACTATAACTCTTGCTCAATGCAGGAAATCCACAGCTATGGCATCCACAACAGATGGCTGTCCAGTCTCCGTTTGAAAACCTCCAGTGAAGGAGAGTCAACCACCTACCTAGGCAATTCGTTCCACTATCGAACAGCTCTTACCATTAGGCAATTCTTCCTAATGTTTAGCTTTCTTGTAATTTGAGGCCATTATTTCTACTCTTGCCTTCAGGGGCAACAGAAAACAAGTCTTTGCCATCTTCTGTGCAACAGCTCTTCAGGTGTTTGAAGACTGCTATCATGTGCCCCCTTAAGTCTTCTCTAGGCTATCTTTTAATCTTTCCTCATAGAACTTGGTTTTAAGACCCCAGACCATCTTTTGTTATCCTCGTCTAAGCCAGGGGTGGGGAAACTTTTCTGTCCTGGGGGTCATATTGAATATTAGTATAAGCTCTGAGGGCCACGTAGAGGTTGGGGGAGGTGGTGCTTAACGGGTTTATTCAAGAAAAGGAGGGCCCAGATCATGGATCTGTGCCGTGGGTCTGTCCCCTACCCTTGTGTGCATGCCCGCCTCTCTATTCCATTATCATGAGCTCAGTTTTTCAGCGCTTGGGATTAGAGAATGGATCCAGGGGCCACATCCAGGCACTGGAAAGGGGCCACATAAAAACTTGCTGAGGGCTGCATTTGGCCCCCGGGCCTGAGGTTCCCCACCCCTGCTCTAAGCCCATTCAAATTTGTCTGTCTTTCTTATAATGGGGCGCCCAGAACTGGACACTATACCGCAGGTGAGGTCTGACCAGTGCAGAATAGAGTGGAATTATTACTTCTCATGACTTGAAAATAATGCTTCTGTTAATACAGTCTAAAATAGCATAAGCCATTTTTGGTGGCTGCATCACAGTGCTGATCAGCTTGTGATCAACTACAGTCCCCAGATCCTTTTCACTTGTATTGCTGCCTAGATGGGTATCCCCCATCCTGTATTTGTGCATTTGATTTTTCTTACCTAAATGCAGAACTTAACGTTGTCTCTTTTTAATTTCATTTTGTTAGTTTCAGCCCAATTCTCCAGCTTATCAAGAGCATTCTGAATTTTATTTCTGCCTTCTAAAGTGTTACCGATCCCTCTCAGTTTAGTGTCATCTGCAAATCTGATAAGCATTCCCTCCAATTCTTTATCCAAGTTATTAATAAAGATGTTGAACAGTACCGGGCCCAGGACAGAGCATGATCCTCCAGCCCCAACCCCCATTAGCTGTTTGGTGGCAGATCCTCCTGGGGGCCTGATCCTGCTGCACAGAAGTCCTGTCCTTTGTACATGGCCTACCTATGGCGTGGAGGGACTTGTGATGACAGCCCCCCCACCACCCAGATTCTAGTAAGGGAGCTGCTCATTTGAACTGCCCTTCCCACTGGCCCACAGTGAGGCGGCTGCGGTGGACCTTCCGGGGCAGCCAGGGAATCCAGCTCATCCCTGTCTCATTTGTTTTCACCCACTGTCTGTTGCAGGGGGTGGTAATCTATTCTGAATTTTGCTCTTGGTGCACCATATTTATATGTATCATATCATGCAGTAGATATAGCAAAATTTGGGTAATTGCACCCCAGTTGTATTCATAATTGGCCCCCCATTTGATGCTGTTATAAAGATAAAAAGTATATATTTAAGACTCAGACTGCAGCTGGAAAAACCAACGGTAGTTATTGGCATAGCAGTAATGATTCCTATAAGTAAGCTCATGTGACATTTGCCATTGTAAGAACCTTCTCTTGTTTACAACTTCACTAAACTTCAGCTAATCAAGCTGAAATTTCCTATACCACATGTCTGCCTTAGGACGAAATTTAAGTTTCAGCTAAAATATTCAGCCATTTCTAAGAATGAAATGAGAGAAAAATTATTTTGTCTATGCTAAATTGGCTTTGCCAGAGTCACTGAGGCGGCTTGTGTCATCCATAATTTAAAGCATGGACTTGAGATCTAGCAAAGATAACCCTTTGGAGTTAAACTTCATGCTAATTAATCCATTTAACTTTGGCCAAGTCATGAATCTCTGAAAAAATGTCATTTGCACATGCTCTGAAAAAAACTTGCTATAAGTAGGTAGCATTATTCTCTGAAGATTGTGTCAGTGCTGAGCGTGCTGTGGAACTCATACCTAAGCAGGTCTCTTCCTCCAATAGCTCGTCCCAGGAGTCATATGACCAATCTTGTTTCAAGCCCAGAAGAAGGAAAAATGGAGATTCTCATGTGTTCTCAAAGTCCCTCGCCACCCTAACAGCCTTGGGTCCCAGTATGGAGAAGGGAGAGAAAGGAGCCTGACTTCAAGTGGTGAAAGGGAAGAGGAACTTCAGAGAGTGTAAATGGGAAGAGAATGAGAGGAGTGTGAGGGGAGGGAAGGAAAAAAGGTAACAGGAGCAGGAAAACAGGAAAAAGAAAGTTAAGCCATGGATTGAGTAAGATTGCACTGCTGGTTTTTAGGGTACTGAATGGTTTAGGTCCTGGCTACATTCAAGATGTACATCTGGAGTCTCACAACAATGGGTTTCTGTGCTCAGGAACCACCTGCTGTTTGGGAGTTTCACCACTGTGTCTTAAGTCGGTGGGCACTCGGACTTTTCCTGCGGCAGGCTCCTTGGTGTGGAACTTGCTCCCTCCAAATGTCTGTCTCAGTTCCTCCCGCACCTTTAAAAAGCACTTGAAAAGATATTTATTTTCTAGGTGCTTTTAGGATCCTCTGCCAGTTCCCTCAATGTATTCCCTCCTCCCTTTTTTCTTCCCCTAATTTAGTCTTTTATTTTTGTTTTAAGTTGTCTTAAATTGTTTTATATTGTTTATATTTTATACTTATGTAATATGAAGCACTCTGAATGCTGTGTAAGTGCCGAGTAATATATAATTTTTATATTTTATTATTATTGCTTCAGCACAAAGAGAAGGTCAGGAACCCGAAGTGGGGACAGACAGGAGCTCAAAGGCAATGGATAAAAGGGGAGAGGAGACTCCGGAAAGGGGAAAAGAGAGTAATGAAGAAAAAGGTGAAGAAACCTGAAAACAGCAAGACTCATATTCTGATCCACTGCCTCACGCTTCCTTTTTATGTAGCTTACAGGAAAAGATCATTTAATGAATCCTCCTATCCGACACAAAATGCAACAGATACAAAATTAATTTTGACTGTGTCTTTTGGTGACAGGACTTTCAGACTGAGGAAGATACTGGCATGGAAAGTGCCACATACCCAATGCCTAGGTAGGGAAAGTTTCGGATAGCCAGACTCTAAAGTGGACAGTCCTGGGAGTTAACTAGAAAATAAAATACTAGGGTGTATGCACAAATCATGCTATTAAATCTCAAGAAAAGGAGACACACACAAAATAGTGGATTAAGGAATTCTTAACGAATAAAAAAGTGACACTTCCTTACATTGATGCCCATTTAAAAAAAATCCCCAAAACTTAGAAGTAGTTACAAGAACTGTTGATTTCGATATACCTTAGAGAGCAAATTACACAAATCTCCTTTAAGTTCAGCACACACACTGAAATGATGTTCTAATGGTGTTCTGTGACAGTGACTGCTTTTAACTACAAGCATTAAAAAAAAAAGTTCTCCGTTATACTTTATGTATAATCCAGAAATAATAGAAAACTTTTTTTGTTTTTGTTTTCTTGTTTCACAACAGACTTCCAATGTTCAGGTATCTGGTAGAAGGATTTATTAACTGTATATTTGGGAGACTACTTCTCTGTAGGTACATTGGTAGGAAAACTTTCCCTCTGGGTCAGTTGTGAAAGAGCTGTCAATATGTTCCTACAAACCAGGTGAAATTGGGACATAAATCATTCTCACTCCATGGTTATACGTCAATTGCCTAAGAAGAGATAGTCTTGAAGATGCTTCTCAGTCCAGTACTCCTATATGACAGTTAATTGTGCAGCTACACCACATAAAATATTTCAGAAAACATTACTTATTTCTATCTTGTGAGAAACTTTATCATCAATGGCTGTTTATTTTTCTGTTTCTGGCTTAGTTTCATCTGTTTTAATGTTCACAACTGGCAAGCTCTCCTAACCAAGTATTAGTTTTCAATACATTTCCTATCCAAAACACATAGTTTCTTTGGAGCTATACTATTACTCATGAGGAAAGTAACTGTCTAGCAACAATTATTTCTACCATTTAAAATCCCTTCTCACTTTAATAATAAAGGAGTACTTTGGATAGATCTTTGATGTGTCAAGAGGCAAGGCCCTGAGAAATGAGATGAAGCAGAACTTTAAAATTCCACTGTAATCATTTTTCTCCTTTCATCTATTTTTGTAACACAAATCATGCAGGAACATAAACAAAACCATGTATTTTCTCCCTATGGCATCCTGTAGTGTAACAGTCTGATTTAAAGTCTGGAAATCTATCTTTCCATTTCAAGGAAGAAATCAACTTTGCAAAAAGTGCTAGATACAAAGATCTAATCTTCTTATAGATTAATGGTTAAATTCTAATTACAGTGTAAAGCTGAATAGATACACTGTGTATATTACTCCACTGGTTGTAAAGTAAGTGGCACTGAAATACTTAAAACATAAAAGTAACCAGTAAGTCTGAATCTTGAATATGGGAGAGATTCATAAATTTGAAATGGTGGATCCAAAACCATCTTCCAGATTTCCTTACAGTGGTAGCTGTAAGGAAGTTAAATGCACAACCACTCTCCATTATATTTACAGTGGTAGCTGCAAGGAAGTTAAATGCACAACCACTCTCCGTTATATTATAAACAGGGGACTGCTGAAGCCCTGATTTTGAGGAAACCACTTGAGCTACATTTCTGAAAATTTATCCATGGCTATAATTTGTGAGGACCATTACATGCACAAGGTTTGAAGAAGATCCATCAAAAAAATAAAATGTTATGACTGTTTAAATGTTAATGGGTTGTGGTCAAAATGCACACATCCTCACGATTTTGAATCATCCCTATCTCCTCCCCCTGGATGAGTTGAGCCCCCAAACGTCATAGGCTTGGAGCATGAGATCAACAACAACTGCTTCTGTAATATGATAGTGATTGGTGCAGTCAAAACTGAGTTAATGATTTCAAAAACTTGTTCTTCTGGCTCGCGCATGCGCAGTTGAGCAGCTGCTGAACCGCAAAACACAGCATAAGGAAAGTTACGTGACTCTACTTTTTAAAATCACATACCTTTATCAGAAGCCAGCTCTGTCACAAAGACTTTAAGCTCTAGTCCGTTTCATGTCAATTACCCACTTGCCTCAGAAAGACAGCAAGAGGACTAGTCAGCTTCGTGTCAATTACCCCCCTACCCTCACTCTGTACTTTTGACTCCCTATGAAAAGTCTGCAACTTTTCATACCAAGTGAAAAGGTTGCAAGTTTTCAAAAGTTACAGACTTTCCACTTGGTATGAAAAGTTGCAGACTTTTGACTCCGTACTTTTAAGTCTGCAACTTCTGAAAAGTTGCACACTTTTCACTCCTATGAAAAGTTGCAGACTTTTCATAGAGTCAAAAGTACAGACTCAAAAGTCTGCAACTTTTCATACCAAGTGAAATGTCTGCACCTTTACAAAAGATACAGACTGTTCACTTGGTATGAAAACTTGCAAACCTTTGACTCCGTACTTTTAAAGTCACTTTGGACTCTGTAGTTTTAAGAGTCTGCAACTTTTCAAAAGTTGACTTTTCATAGAGTCAAAAACTTCAACTTAAACTTTCACATTTTTTCATGATTAAACTTTAATTTATTATCATAATTTGACAATGAACAATTTTTTCCAGAGTGCATTAACTCTAATTCTGAACAACGAATTCTATAATGTTCTCTACACTGACATTGTTAACAGTTTATTGTATGAAGTATATACATTTGGCATACATGTAAAGGACAGAGTTAATGCACTCTGAAAAAATTGTTCATTGTCGAATTATGATAATAAATTAAAGTTTAATCATGAAAAAATGTGAGTTTAGTTAGCGATAAAAATGAATAAAAGTAGGTATGGTAAGGAATTAAGTACATATATTACATTTATGTTGATGAGGATAAAATATTAAATATTCCTCAAATTCTGAAATAATTTCCATGTTTTTTGGCGTTTATGTCTTGTTGCAATGTATGGAGTTGAATGTTTTTCGAACTGTAATTGTAATGAATTTGTATGTTTTTTGGAGTTTAAGCTAGAGTCAAAATGATTACGTGATGTTTTTGAAGAGGGAAGTTTTTAGTTTTAAAAACTGTTGTGCATTTAATGTTTTTTTAAACTGTAAAGTTTTTTGTTTTGGTAAATTTTCTTTTCTGGTCAAATTCATGTACTGTACCCTATATGCCTGTTCTTTACTGTATTCTTATAAGATATTTGTGACATGCACGTGCTGGCCCTTTAAGATCAATCACTGAAAACCTGTCCCTTAGTAAAGGTATTTAAGGATGCCTAGCTTAGCTAGAGTCAGTTAAGCTAGGGCAGGCAAAGAGTGCAGACTGCTGGCTACTGTTCTCCCTCGCCTTGCCATCCACTCTACACTAGCCATGGTCCTGAAGCCAAGGTACCTGGAGAAGGGGGCTAGCTAAGGGAGTGGAGAAGGAAGCAGAGTCTACAAGCTGCTAGCTCAAGGCCTAAGGGGAGTCCAGGGTACAAGCCAGGACCCAGAGGAGGCGGTGGGAAGCTGGGTGTACCTTCTGAATGGAGTGTATGATATACTGGACACTGGACATATGTGCACTGGTGGAGGCAATAAACTTGGTGAAACCTACAACTGGAGCCTGTTACCTGTTCCTGGGGGAGGTGAGCTGACCGACAAAGGAGTGGGGTGGCTCTGATCCTATAAGGAACTGCACCAGTCACAAGGGTTGTAAGCCACAATACTGTATATTGCATTTCTATTTCTGAGGTCCTGTTAATTAAGTTAGGCCCCAGCCTGGCACCTGCTCCCTCCCACACTTCATACCCATTCACAATTGCCATCAACTTCTGAGAAGGTGGTTCATAAGGTTTCTAAACATTTTCCAGGAGGGGTCCTACCAAATCTTTGCTTACTACAGAGTCCTTTTACTGGAGAGGCAGGGGAGGTAATTGAGATTACAGACTATACTACCACTTCCCCAGATCTGAAGGAAGTTAGTAAATCCAGTCTCCCCTCACAGCTAGATGAAGGATGCACTGTAGTTGTACATAGAGCTAACTCAGGTTGCAGTCAAGTACAGTAGATTGTTTTCTGAATACTTGTACAGAAAAGTGGGAGTGAAGGAACAGATCGTGCAGACCCACAAATAAATGAACTATCCAGAGACCTGTGTTCACCGCATTCTTCTCGATAAAGTGCAGTGACCACAGGTCCCTGACTTTTGCCTTAGTTCTGGTACAACTTTGTAGTTTCATCAATGAAGAAACCCTCTTGGCTGGAATAGATATTAAGTTCTGCCAGAAAAGAGGAATTGCTACTGAAAAGCTTAAAAATACCAGAAAGCATCCATAACCTCCAACTGAGGAGGTAAGAAGTGTTAGAATGGGGAAGCTGCTGCAAGCATCCCAATGGACAGAAATGAAAGTAGCCCCATATAATGGAATTCAGTCATATTATTTCCAATTTTGTAAAAACTAGTAGAGCTTCAAAGTTCTTGACACTGAAGTACTTTTTAAATATACTTTTGAGGCTTCTTCCTACCCCTTTTCTGTCAGGGCCAGTAGTATAGCTGGGTTTATAAAAGGACTGGATAAGTTCTTAGAGAATAGATCCATTAATTACAATTAACCAAGTAGCTTACGGGATGAACTTTTTATTGTCGAGAGCTGGGAGTGAACAACGGGGAATGGATTTTCCATTGTGACTGTTGGTTCTTCTCCCATGCGATCGAGATTGGCCACTGTCGGAGGACAGGATACTGGGCTTGATGAACCACTGGTCTGACTCAGTATGGCACTACTAATGTTCTTAAGGGTGGAGAATTCTATTTTTATTTTTTTTTAAAGTTTTATAAGGCAACCAATAGGCACTCAAAGTTACAAACAGCCAATGTTGCATGGGTTTTATGAATGCATGACAATATTTTTTTTTTAATGACACAATCACATACCATTCATCAAATGTAATACCAGTGTGGTGTAGTGGATAAGGTGCCAGGACTTGGAATCCTGCTCTAGCCATGAACTCCCTGGGTGGCCTTGGGCAAGTAATAACCTCTTGGCCTTAGTTACCATCTGTAAAATGGGAATAAGAACATAAGAAGTGCCATAGTGGGTTAGACCAATGGTCCATCTAGCCCAGCATCCTGTCTCTGACAGTGACCAATCACGGTGGCTTGGGAGAAACAACCAAGTCACAATGGGGGATCCCCAGCTCCCATCATGTTCCCTGATCCTGTCTGGCTAATAGCTGCTAATGGAGCTATCTTCCAGCTAACAGCTGCTAATGGACCTTAATTTTCTCAAGAGTCTCTCATGAGGCACCTTATCAAACGCTTTCTGGAAATCCAGGTACGCTATATCTACTGGGTCTCCCTTGTCCACATGCTTATTTACACCCTCAAAGAATTCCAACAGGTTAGTGATGCATGACTGACTTTTACTAAATCCGTGTTGACTCTTCCCCATTAAGCCATGTTTGTCAACATGCCCTGTAATTCTGAATGTGTGTCTGTCTCTCCCTGTGTTCCTCTCACCCATGTCCATCTTAGTTTGCAAGCCCACTGGGCAGGGACCTGTCTCCATTAAAGATGAGGCAGTTGCAATCATTAAATGTCTACAGACAGGGTCGCGACTATTTAAAAACACCATCTAGAAAGCTCAGATTAAATGTATTCCACAAATTAAAAAAGACAGGAAGAGAACCAAACATCTGCTTGTGTGGCTAAATGGTGAGGTGAAGGAGGCTGTTGGAGCCAAAAAGGCATTGTTTAAAAAATGGAGTCTCCCAATGAGATAGATAGGGAAGACCATAAGCGTTGCCAAAGTAGATGTAAAATGTTAATAAGGCAGGCTAAAAAAGGAATTTCAGGAGCAACTTGCTAAAGATGCTAAAACTAATAAAAAAAACTTTTTCAAGTACATCAGAAGCAGGAAGCCTGCTAGGATTAGATGACCAGGGGGTGAAAGGGGTGCTCAGGGAGGAAAAGGACATTGGAGATAAGCTGTATGAGTTCTTTGCTTCCGTCTTCACTGCAGAGGATGTTGGGGAGATACAAAGTAAGGTAAGTGGGTGATGAATTGGAAGAGCAGTCACAAATCAAGATGACTCTGGAGGCGGTTCTAGAGCAAATTGACAAACTAAATACTAACAAATCACCAGAACCATATTCACCCCAGAGTTCTGAAGAAACTCAAATATGAAATTGCAGACCTACTGTTAGTAATTTGTAACCTATCGCTAAAATCTGTCACTGTACCTGAGGACTGGAGGCTGGCAAATGTAACCCCAATATTTCAAAAGGGATCCAAAGGCAATCCTGGAAACTACAGACCAGTAAGCTTGACATCTGTGCCGGACAAAATGGTGGAAACTATCATTAAGGACAGAATCACTGGGCATGTTGATAAACATGGCCTAATGGGGAAGAGTAAACATGGATGTAGCAAACGTAAGTCATGCCTCACTAATCTGTTGGAATTCTCTTAGAGTGTAAATAAGCATGTGGACAAAGGAGACCCAGCAGATATAGTGTACCCGTATTTCCAGAAAGCATTTGATAAGGTCCCACATAAAANGTCATGGGATAGGAGGTAGTGTCTTACTATGGATCGGTAACTGGTTAAAGGATAGGAAGCAAAGAGTAGGACTGAATGGTCAGTTTTCACAATGGAGAGATGTAAAAAGTGGTGTGCCCCAGGGATCTGTATTGGGACCGGTGCTGTTTAATGTATTCATTAATGATCTGGAAAAGGGTGTTAAGAGTGAGGTGATCAAATTTGCAGACGACACCACGTTATTCAAGGTAGTTAAAACATGAGCAGACTATGAAGAACTGCAACAGGATCCTACAACACTGGGTGCCTGGGCATCTACATGGCAGATGAGATTTTATGTGCACAACTGCAAAGTGATGTACATAGGGAAAGTTAACCCAAACTGTTGAGTACACAATGCTGGGTACTAAGCTAGGAGTTACCACTCAGGAAAAGGATCTGGGAGCGATTGTGGAAAATACACTGAAATCCTCAGCTCAGTGCGCAGCAGCAGTCAAAAAAGCAAATAGAATGTTAGGATTTATTCACAAAGGGATAGTGAATAAAACGGAGGATGTCATAATGCCTCTATACAAATCAGTGGTGCGACCGCATCTGGAATATTGTGTACAGTTCTGGTCACCCCATCTTAAAAAAGACATAGCGGAACTAGAAAAGGTACAGAGAAGGGCATGGAACTGCTTCTGTACAAAATGATCAAGGGTATGGAACTGCTTCTGTACAAAGAGAGACTTGACAAGCTGAGTCTTTTCAGCTCAGAGAAGAGAAGACTGAGTGGGGACATGATAGAGGTTTGAAAAATCTTGAGTGGTTTGGAATGAGTAGATAGGGAACGGTTATTTACCCTATTAAATAGTACTAGAACTAGGGGACACTCCATGAAACTAGCTGCCGGCAAATTTAAAACAAATAAAAGGAAGTACTTTTTTACTCAACACATAATTAACTTATGGAATTTGTTGCCAGAGGATGTTGTCAAGGCCAGTAGCATAGCTGGGTTTAAAAAAGGACCGGATACATTCTTAGAGAATAGGTCCATTAATGGCTATTAACCAAGTAGTTTATGGGATGAACTTCTTACTGTCAGGAGCTGGGATTGAACAACAGGGAATAGATTGCCCATTGTGAGGGTTGCTTCTTCTCCCATGTGATTGAGATTGGTCACTGTCGGAGGACAGGATGCTGGGCTTGATGGACCATTGGTCTGACTCAGTATGGCACTACTTATGCTTTTACGTTCTTATTAATAACAATGGTAAAGAGCCAAGTACACTGCTGGCGCTATATACCTGAATAATAATAATAATATATACAAGGAGGCAAGGTAAACATAGTACATGCAAGCTTAGCATTGGCATTTCATGACTTCTGAGCAATTAACAGCTCAATCTTACACTATTAACATATTATGCTTCCTTTTTCGTAAGGAACAAACAGTACCTGTTAGCTTTCTTTTTACCACTTCAGTCGCTGTTTATCCTATCATTTCAGTTCTGATTAAAACCTAAAATGTCTTTAGGAAACAGTATGTCCTAATTTATGACTTAATTTAGTCTTATCAGTCAAGCCCTGATAACACTGCATTTCTTAAACAGAACATCCTTATCTATTATCTCTCTCTCTCTCTCTCTCTCTCTCTCTCTCTCTCACACACACACACACAAAATCACATTCAAAAGAACCTTACACTTGTGACAGATGACAGTAAAAACAAGGAAATTCAGAGTCAAGGAATACACAGTCTCCAATCATACACTCTCCAATACCTAATGACAAAAGGTTGCATAAAGAAAGTAATTAAAGCGATGGTCCCTTGTGCCTACCTAGGGGAGGACATATGGCATATTTCACCCTTATCCTTGCTTTTTATTGTTTTTCTCTCTGGCTCCTACCTACTTAATGTTCTTTTAATAAAGGGATACAAAGCCCTGAGTCCTGTATTGGCTGGAGCATGATTCCTAGTGCGAGTCTTCAATTTCTAAACAGTAGACTAAAGACTAATAGGCTCCAAAAACAGTTTCAGTAAAGGACAATTCTATGGAAGGATGATGGTTGTCAAGTAGAGCACCGAGAGTGGGGAAAGGACTTAGAGAGCTCTCTGCTTGCATGGGTGTTTTAACAGAAGAGATAAAGCAATTTCCACTACGTAGATGTATTTAAAGCGTAAATTAGGAAGCTAAATACGGGCTTTGGTGACGTAGGGTTTGAGGGGCTAGGAGGATAGAAGAGGATAAACAATAGCCCTCTCTCATCTTGACTACTGCAACCTCCTTACTGGCTTTTCCTGCTTTATACAAACTCGTCTTCACCTTCAAGGCGCGTTGTGGCCTTGCTCCTCTTCTGCCCTCATTTCCCACGACACCCCCAGCCTGAGAAATTCACTTCTCCTTTGCCACCACCTCAGCCTTTACGCACAAGCACTTTCACAGCACTTCCCTTAATTGCTTGGCCTCCACACCCCCATGTCCAGTGAGCTTTACAGTTGACACAGCCGTCCTTCTGACATTAAAGCTTTTCCCCCACTCCAGCCATTTCTCCTGTGTGGATTCTTTGACAGATGAGATGCTGTGAGGATTTCCTCATGGGCAAGCATTAGCAATAGCCCATTGCCTAGCAGAGACTGGTCAGAATTTTTGTTGTTGTTGTTGTTATTTTAGAAAAGAAACTTAATCAGTTACAACATTGGCCCTTTGCAAGGGCCAGGCTTAAACTCTTAGCCAGCTGATTTTTTCAAGAGAAATGCTTCGAAATCATAGCCTACATTGTCCCAAATGGAGTTTTTTTTAAAATTTGAAAGACTGACCATTTTCTCCCAAGTACTGGAAAACCCTATTCTTTCCCCTGAAAGGAGAAGAGTCATTAATGAGTCAGAGAAAAACAGAGAATCTCTTATCTCACTTATTGGAGGGGCTGCTCTGAACTAGCCTAGGGCAAACTATTTGGCTGTCTGGCTCTTTAGGCTGGAGAATTCAACTCATTGTACCATTGATGACTTGCAAATTGCTCTCCCTTTCACCTCCCTTTCTAATTTGGGACTTAGAAAGTCCCAAATTACACCAGTTTTCCTAGACTGCAGGACAGATAACAAAATAGGGCTGCTTTCCCATGTTACACTATTTAATGTTAATTCCTATCTAACGTTAGATCGTGTAACGTGGGCAAGCAGCCGTCCTCGCTCAACAGGGAAACTAACGTTAATTTCATCACGGATGACAGAGTTGGAATCACTCATGTGAGTAGAAACGAACATTAATTTTGAATGTGTACATTCAAGTTTAACATTAGTTAAATTAACATTAGTTTGCGGGAGAGGAAGAAGGGCCATGGGTGAGGGAGCACGGAGGAGAGGAGGCGCACACCCCCACACCCAGCCCAGTCCAAGGGGAAGAGGGGGAAGTTACCTACCCCCCCCCCCCCGCAACCAACCCAGCCCAAGGGGAAGTGGGGGGAGGGGAGTTTAGGATGGGGGGGCTCACCTGGTGGTGGTGGCAGCTTCTTTGGCCAGCCCTCCTGAGCTCCTTCTGGTTCCTCCTGATGGTGTCTCCCAAGACGGTGCAGTCGCACCACCATGGAAGGCCCCGTGCAGCAGGCCGGGAAGTGGCCAGAAGGAGGCAGCAGGAGAAGCTGCTGCCACTGCCACAACCAAGTGAGTTGCTGGGGGGGGGGGGGGGGGATCCCCCTCAGCGCCCCCTCCCCAACCCAGTCCAACAGGTAACATGGGCATGGATCCGTTATTTTCCATGCCAGATCCAAAACCCAAGAAAAAATTAACATGGGAATGCAAACCACACGTGAACTCACATTATTGGTAATTTAACTTGAGACAGAGTCTCACAGTAAGTGGGCAAGCAGCCCACGTCTGAAATCTGGGACACTTGAGGTATATACTGTAACAGGGCCAAGGGTGTCTGGGGTAAGTATTTGGAGGATGCGGCCCAAGAAGTCACGCTTTGTAGGGGAATCTCCACTCAAGTGTCCTTTATTTCACATACAGTGTTCCATCACTATACAGTTTCTATATATCTATACAGTCTAGGCTCTGCAAGCCAGGCATGAATCCCTCCTGCAGCCTGCTCCAGGAGTCTTGGGCAACATCCTCCAAGCAATGTTTGTGTGGTGAGAGAGCCCAATCCCAAACTCCCTCGCCTTCAGCAACTCCTCTCTACTGAGCTCTCAGCTCAGGTTTTTATCTTAGGCTGGTTCAGCCACACTAACCTCAGGTGCGAGGCATCAGGCGCTGTCCTGTACTCATTCTAGTGCCTGAGCCCCAGGTAGCACTGTAGCAGGGTGCTGGGATGCTGGCCCTTTAGGGGCTTAGCACCTGCATGGGTGAAGATGCTATTTGAAGTGCAGGCACTACGGGGATGAGAGGACAGTGCCTGACGCCTCACACCTGAGCTTGGGTGTGGCTGAGCCAGCCCAAAGGCTAAAACCCTGAGCAGAGAGCTCTGTAAGGGAGGAAACTGTGAAGAGACAGGAGCTAGGGAGAGTTCTGGCTCAGTGAGAGCCATAGAATGCTTCAATCTAGCCAGAGGGTTGTACAGGCTGTAGGAGGAATTGGTGCCCGGCCTGCAAAGCTGGGAGTACAAGGAATTACTGAAAAACTGTAAGAGGCCTGAGGAGGGACACTGCCCAACCAAAGAAGGCCTGAGATGGGGAAGCCCCAAAGCTTCCAAGATATAAACTGTGTTACTCTGTGTGGATGGTGAGAGAGAACTCTGATTATGTGACTTTATGTAAACTTGAAATAAAAGACACTTGAGCAAAAAGATTCCCCTGAGATGTGACTTTGAGAACAGCATTCTGCAGAGACTTACACCTGGTAATCCTCTACCCTCTTACAAGCACCATCAGCCCATACTGGTCCTATCTCCCTTAACGGGCCCGCAGCCCAGATAGGTTGCTCCCTGCTACTCCCCTCCCCACTTGAAGAGAAGGGGCTTCTCAGTAAGTATTCATGCACTGTCTCCCCTTCAATAGTTCAGACAGTTCACCAAACACTATGAGTCCCTGGAGAAACCCCCCTTTTTAGTCAGTGCTCTCTTTACACCTGTGATCCTGAATCAGCAATGTAGTAGGGGGTTATAACCCCTCAATCTGGCCTCCTCCACCCTTCACAGCCAGCCAGTCTGCCAGTTTTCTCCACACATATAGGTCTCATAATTTTGAGACAGACTCAAGGCCTGGTGAACTACCACCCAGGCAAAGCCGTGGCTCAAGGCCTGATGAACCACCACCCGAGCATAGCCATTCTTATTAGCCTAGTGGGACTCTCCCTGCAGGAGTAACCACTCTTTTCTGGGCTTCTCGCCCTATCTTATTAACCTAGCGGGATTCTCCATGCAGGCTTTTTGGGGTCCCTGGAGTCACCCTATTCCTCTTCAAGTGCTCCTTTCTTTAGTGACTCTCGGTTACATTTTCCCCAGGGTGGCTGGCTCCCTCAGCCCTGCCACTTTGGCATCTACCCAGCCCATACCACTAAAATTTACCATTCCTTTAGGTTGCTGGCTCTTGCATCCCCCTGCAACCCACACATCCCTTAAGGCCACTGCCTTAGGTTGCCAGCTCTTGTACCCCCTGCAACCCTCATTTCTTTAGATTACTGACTCTTGCACCCCCTGCCTTTTGTTGTAGGGGCCTGTAAGGCAGGCTTTTGACTCCCACACCTCTCTTCAGACAAGCACATTTGAGATGTCCCTGGCATGGGCACATCCACCTGGTCTATCCATGCGCAGGTTCACCCTCTTTTGTGTAAACTACACCATTATTTATCCAAGGCTGACCTTCCCACAGTAACCCATGCCCTGATGACCACGAGGGTTGATTTTTTGGGGGTGGGGTGGGGGGGCTTTCAGTGGTGCTTCTCCATTGCTTGAAGTTTGTTCAGAATGCAGCAGTGCAGTTGCTTATTGTTTTGGGCAGCCATGGTCATATTATGCCCGCTCTGCTGTCTGTCAAGCGGTGGATTGAATTTAAGATTGTGCTGCTGGTTTTCAGGGCCCTAATAGGTATAGGTCCTCGCTATTTTGACACCTGCTCTTTGAACCTTGTCCTGATGGTTATCTGCACTCAACCACCTACTGTTTGGGAATCCCGCCATCGTACCTTAAGTTGGTGGCAACTGGGCCTTTGCTCTGGAGGACCCCTCAGTGTGGAACTCCCTCCCTCCTCAACTTTAAAAAGCACCTAAAGACTTGCTTATTCTCCAGCGCTTTTATTATTATTTATTTCTTTTATTAAAATTTATTATTACCCCACCCCTCCTGCCACAGACAGCTTGGGGCAGCTTGCAATCCATAAAAAAAACCACATCAATGTTAACACAAAAAAGGGAGATATTAAAATTACCCACCCCACCCCAACCCATTCCCATCACCCTTCTCCTCCGCCAAATGCCTGGCGGAACAGCCAGGTCTGACAGCTTCTCCGAAAAGAAGGGAGGACTGGGGCCAACCAGGCCTCAACCAACAGGGAGTTCTACAGCCGTGGTGCGACCACTGAGAATGCCCTCCCCTGTGTGGCCCCCCGGCAGACTCGGGGGACCTCGAGCAGGGCACCCCCGGATGACCGCAGGGGTTGATACAGAACCCAGGGGGTGAGGTTCTCGATCCATTGCTGGTTCCCCTTAATGTGTTTTGTCCTCCCTCTTTACCTTCCCCTTTTAAATTGTTTTTAAATGGATTTGATATGGTTTTATTATGTTTTATGTTGTGAAACAATCCAAATGCTGTTTGGCAGGGGAGTGCTATAAAAATAAAATAATAATTATTATTTTTTAAGGAGCTAAGCAGCTGTAGATGGGCAATGTTCCCCAGCTGTGTGGAACAGGAAACTGCAAGCCAACTGGAAGCAGTAGCTACTAAAGGCAGAGTCAGGAGGTTTAAGGTATTAAGGAGGGGCTGAATCTAGAGTTCAAGGGCCTGTCTTTGGAGTTTGGAGAGTATGCTTCAGGGAAAGCCCACGGCAGGGGCCAGGAGCTTACCCAAGGCTTTGCCTTAATCAGAGCTGGATGGCCAGGGAAGAACAAAGCCAAAGGTCCAAGAAGGTTAGCAGCCTAAGAGCATGGCCAAGGTCAGAGGACAGGGAGCCAAGGAAGAGCTGTAAGCACAGAGGCCTGTTGTATTATCCTGGAGATACAAGAAAAGGCAACTGGATGAACCATATACAGCTTGATCTCCTCTGATCAAGCTGTATATGGCTTTGAAGAAGTCAGCACAATAATAAAGAGCACTTTGGGAAAGTGCTGTGTAACTTGATTGGGGAATGGATCCTGCAGGGACTCTTCAGCAGTCCTGAATCAGTGTTCAACTGAGAGGTTGTGGGACTTTGTATCCACTGGAGTTAAAAACTCCTGAAACAGGATACATTGTAATAGAAGTGCTGACACAACTATAGCTATTTCTTCAGACATATAAAGAGTAACAAGTAGCTGCCTACTCTTTATGCTGGTTCCGACTCCTTACATGCCTGAAGAAGGGTCCTGTGTAGTTCAATAGCTTGCATACTCTCTCCATCATTGGCCCAATAAGAGATATCTGGATTACTTTGTCTCCATTTCTTGAACTACTATAACTTCTAGATAAGTGAACATTTACCCTTGTTTTGCAGTTATACAATTTTTGTGAGTTCATCCAACGTTGCATTTACCTCTGCTCAACAGAAGGGGCATAAGACAGTAAATAACCAGTCTTTACCAGGAAGTGAGTCTACCGTTAAATACTTCCATTTCAAAAGGTGACTGTCAGCCTAATGCAGGGGTGGGAACCTAGTTTTCCCTGCTGGGGGCCACTTTGACAATTAATACAAGCACCAAGGATTGCATAGAAGTTGGCGGTAAGGGGGCACTTAAAAAAAAAAAAAGAGGGCCCAGATTATGGATTTGTGCTATGGATCTGACCCCTATCTTTGTGTGCATGTCCTCATCTCTGCTCTCTTAACCCAACTTCAGTGTTTCAGTGGCTGGAGGTAGGAACCGAATTCAAGGGCCAGATCCAGGAACTGGAAAGAGGCCACATAAAAACTTGCTGTGGGCAGCATTTGGCCCCTGGGCGTGAGGTTCCCCACCCCTGGCCTAAAGAAACAAAATAAGTTTTTTAGATTGTGAAAAGCGAAGGCGGAATGGTCAGGAAAGCTTCCCTCCACCCAAAAAGAAACTGAGAATGACAAAGACTCCAAAAACTTCAAAACACACTTATATTATGATTTTCTATCCAAAGAACCTCTCATGGACGTGCCTGATCAAGGAGCAAACTCCAGGAAGATTGGCTTTAGCATTTTAAGGTTAATTAGCCACATTAATTAATGCTAACAACAATGTTAACAGTAAATTATTTTCATCTAGTTAAATAAAGGATTATACGCATTTAAGTAAATTACACAACATTAAATATTTAAATAACTTGCTATGAAGCCATTACTGTCACTCATTCAAGTTTCTACAGATAAAGGCTGCATGTTAAGTATGAACTGATTTGGCATTACAAGAAAATAAATCCTTTATCTGTTTAGTGAATACTCTGAATGAAGAGGAGAATTTTTGTTCTTGGGTCAAAACAGGTCCGTTCTAGAGACACAGTGCACTCAAGTGGCCAAAACTATTCAAGACAATTCCAAAGCCTTTGCAGTGAATTATATAATTTATTCATTTTGCAATCATGGAAAGAACTTATTCTAGTTTTTATCAGAATAGCATGCAAAATGTGCTAATTGCTTTCCAAGAAAAAGGGAATGCATAGACTGTTAAGAGGAGACAGGTTTTGGTGGCTTGGTGTTTTTTTTGGCTATTTTTGCTATTTTGAAAGCGTATCAAGCGTGTTTCCTTTTCTTAAAATAATGATCTTTGAAAGCACATTTTCAACATCAGCATTTGTTTTATCTTGGCGCAGGTGCAGGTTTTCTATAAATATCTATTTTATTAAATATTTCTGCTTTATTCTTCCAGAGATCATATAGCTTCCGTTCAAACGGAGTATGAATCGCAAAATAGAAGGGAGTTTTGCTGACATCAGTTAACATGCCTGGTTTTTATCTTATGTGTATAAGTGCACCACATAACCATGGAGATAGCCATGATTATAAACTGGTAATCATCTTTCTGGCATACACACACTGTAGTTTAAATGAGGTTAAAGATGGTTACAAAATTTTAATAAAGAAAATGGACACACAAACAAGTGACTAAGTTCAGTTCTATGATTGAGTTACCACTCAAGAAAAGGATCTGGTGGGTGGTTGTGGACAATACAATGAAATCCACAGTGCAGTGTGCAGCAGCAGTCAAAAAAGCAAACAGAATGTTAGGAATTATTCAGAAGGGAATAGATAATAAAACTGAGGATGCCATAATGCCTCTATACAAATCAATGGTGCGACCACACCTCGAATATTGTGTGCAGTTCTGGTTGCTCCATCTCAAAAAAGACATAGCTGAACTAGAAAAGGTACAGAGAAGGCAACAAAAATGATCAAGGGCATGGAAGAGCTCCCGTATGAGGAGAGGCTTGGTAGATTGGGGCTCTTCAGTTTAGAGAAGAGACGACTGAGAAGAGAGAGTTCTATAAAATCAGGAGTGGTGTGGAACTAATAAACAAGGAGCAGTTATTTCCCCTCTCAGCTAGTACTAGAACTAGGGGACACTCCGTGAAATACATGGGTGGCAAGTTTAAAACAAATAAAAGAAAATATTTTTCCACTCAGTAAATAATTGGGTTGTGGAATGTACTGCCAGAGACTGTGGTAAGGACCAGTACTATAGCTGAGTTTAGAAGAGGTTTGGACAAGTTTCTGGAAGATAGTTCCATTAGAAGCTATTAGCCAGACAGGATCAGGGAACATGACAGGAGCTTGGGAAAAACAACAGGGAATGGATCCCCCATTGTGACCTGTTGGATGCTTCTCCCAAGCCACTGAGATTGGCCACTGTCGGAGACAGGATGCTGGGCCAGATGGACCATAGGTCTGACCAAGTATGGCACTTCTTATGTTCTTATTGGACACAATCTTCATTCTTCCAGTGGCAGAAGTGGTTTGCATGTGCATAAATTTTGCACCAAAGTGGAGAGCTAGATTTAAGTGGGTGCTAAATCCTCAACTGCAGTGAGAGGCATTGTTGTGAAGCATAAGCATGGCCAGCGGGCTGCTGCCTGTAATACGGCAATACAGAATGCACCTCTTTACCCGAGTCAAATTTACAAGTGGTCAGACTGCACTTAAGAGTAAGGCCACATGAGACATTAGCCCACATTGGGTGACCTTACCCCATATTAGCCTGTGATGCAGCTGACCGTCTGCCATCAGATGTTTGCCTACTTCCACCTTGGGCTGGGCGACTGCTGCTTTGCGATACATCCACCGGAGAAGGCTGGTGATGCATTGCAGGCTACCGTTGCCCCACCTGGACTAATGTGAGGTAGGCTGGTCCCATGTAGCCCCACCCTGTGGAGAGGTCCACCGGCACTACAGAGCCACAGGCAGAGTTCACCATTCCTGTATGTTCACATAACAGCAGGGGACAGGATAATGGGTGGACCAGACCAGGAAGCTGCTTGTGTGGATTGCTCCTTAGCCCACCCCAGTGTGTGGTGGGGCTCGTAACAGTGGTCCACCAACCTGAGTTCCCCAAGGGGTGTGTGGTGTGCAGATTGTTTGGTCTGCTCTCTGCTCTCCCTGCCAGTACAAAGTGTGGCGACGGCATTCACCCTGCCCTAGGCGGGCAGGGGTGCCGGCTGGCCCTGCCTCATGTGGCTTTATCCTAAGAAGTGCAGTAGTTGGAGGAGGAGTAAAAGTGGGCAAGACTCTGGCACCCACTTAGCCTAGCACAACACTTTGGCACACAACCAACATGTGCGACATCTGGATGAATGAGGACTGCACCCACGGACTTCATATCAGTTGCACATGTTCCTTTTTTGCGATGATGTATATATCACACAGCTAAAATCTTACCTACTGTCAACAGACGTAGGATCAAATTTCCAAGTCAAATAAGATTTAATTTTTTCAATTTGTAACACCATTTGAAAAAATGTAGTAATGAAAAACATTTATTACAGCTGGAAAAAAGGACCACCATTTATTTAATGTTAATTACTACTTTAAAAGTTTCAGGGGCTCAGAGTACTTCTTGTGGTATAAGCTTTGACGCTACACCGCAAAATTCTGTTCGCTAGATTGTCAATAACAAAACACAATTAGAAAAAAAAATTCTAGGATGATCAACAGGAAAGGTGATATGTAGACCTTATGTTTATGTTGATAAGTTTCTGACAATTTTGCAAAGCTACTTTAGACCTTACAAGTCTCCATTCATTAATAACATTCATCTAGTATAATGTATTCACATTTTAAAAAAATCTATAATAATACACATGACTTTCTGAGCACGTCTATCAGTGTAGGGAGTTGGTTTTGTTTGCTTGTGAAACCAAACGTTGCATCACCTGTATCCATCTGAAAGAACCGGCCACGTTCAAAAGCAGAACAACTGGCAGTACCTATTACTTGTCTCACCAACTGTATGTCCGATATCTCCGTCTGGATGCCTCAACGCCAACTCAAACTGAACATGGCGAAAACTGAACTCCTGATCTTCCCTCCCAGTCCTTCCTCTTCCTCTTCCCTGTCAATTGCCATTGACAGGATCTTCATCCTCCCTGTCCCTCAAGCTTGCAGCTTGGGCTTCATCTTCAACTCGCACCTTACCTTCAAACCCTACATTGACTCCGTTGCCAAATCCTGCCGCTTCTCCCTCCACAACATTGTCAAGATCCACCCTTTTCTGTCTGTCTCCTCTGCCAAAACTCTCATCCATGCCCTAGTCATCTCATGCCTTGACTATTGTAATCTCCTCCTCGCTGGCCTTCCCTGCTCCCACCTTTCTTCCCTTATCTCTGTTCAAAACTCTGCTGCCAGGATCATCCACCTAGCTTGTTGCTCTGACCACGGGAAACCTCTCCTCTCCTCTCTCCACTGGCTCCCTCTTCCTGAGTGTATTCTGCACAAGTTCCTTGTTTTCACCTACAAAGCTCTTCACAACCTCGCTCCCCCCTAACTCTCTGCCCTGATCTCCCTCCGAACCCCTACTCGAGCACTCCACTCCTCCTCCATCCCCTCCCTCGCCTCCCCTGCTCTGCCAACTGCCTTTGTCCCTTCTCCCTCACTGCCCTGCATGCCTGGAACTCACTCACTCCCCTCATCCGCCTTGCCCCCACCCTCCACGCCTTCAGGTCCCTCCTCAAAACCCAACTCTTCCGCTCTGCACTTCTGAACTCCTGCTAAGCATCCCCACCCAGGATTATCCACCTGTTATCTGCAAACTTCCAATTTACTATAACCAAGCCAAGAATGTGTACCTGAGCTCTCGCATCCTCATGAATGTCGCTTCTCTTGTCTCTCCCTCTGTTCTCCCCTTCCCTGTCTCTAGATTGTAAGTTCTCGAGCAGGGACCGTGTCTATCTTGTTCTTTGTAAGCACCAGGTACATTGCTTGCACTATATAAATGCTTGTAGTAGTAGTAAACAGAACATCACTTGCAAGTCTAGTAATGTAATATATGAGATATTCTGGATGCCACATGCAGTACGTTGGGAAAACAACCACGGATCTCCATACCTGGTTCAGAAACCACAAATCAGCTATTGTGATGGAGAAGTTGGAACAACCCGTTGCAAGACACTTTAACTCAGCAGATCACACCCTCTGACTTAGAAATCTTTCCAACAGAAAAGTCATCCAACCCTGGGTTGCTAGAAGCTAGAGAAAACTTCTGGATATACAGGCTTGACACCCTAACACCCAATGGACTCAACATAGAGGATAATACATGAAGTTTAATCTTTTCTTGTATTGTTTATAGCATTCTGTCAACCACATATCAGATGTCACCTACCTGAGAACTCTCTCCATCCTCTTAAAACTGGCACCTTGGTTCACAGTACCTCATTTAAAAATCAACTGTGTTACTGATGAAGGCGGAAACCAAAACATGTAACTAAACTATCTTAAAGTTTTCACAGTAATTTATTCTATTTATTCTGATAATCATAGCTTTTCATATTACATAAACCATAATCTTCTGTCACAGTGTGGCAAATCACCGCTAGAGAGACGTGAAAAGAGCAGAAAGGAAGCACTGGATAAGCCTGTGCCATAGGACTATTATTATTATTTATTATTATTATTATAAGCATTTAGATAGCATCAGCGATGTACCTGGTGCTGTACAAAAAACAAGACAGACACTGTCCCTGCCCGAGAGCTTACAATTTAAAGACAGGGGGAGGGGAGACAGGGAAGGGGGAACAGAGGGAGGGACAAGGGGTACGACATTCATGAGGATGCGAGAACTCGGGTACACGTTCTTGCCTTGGTTACAGTAAATAGGGAGTTTATAGATAAGAGGTGGGGGATAATCCTGGGTGGGGATGATGAGCAGAAGTTAGGAAGGGAGGTGGGGAAGAGGTGGGTTTTGAGGAGGGACTTGAAGGCGTGGAGGGTGGGGGCAAGGCGGACGAGGGCAGGGAGGGAGTTCCAGGTGTGCGGGGCAGCGAGGGAGAAGGGACAAAGGCGGTTGGGGGAGCAGGGGAGGCGTGGGAGGGTGAGGGAGGGGATGGAAGAGGAGTGGAGTGCTCAAACGGGTTTGGAGGAATAACAGGGCAGAGAGGTAGGGGGGAGCGAGGTTGTGAAGGGCTTTGTAGCTGAAGACAAGGAACTTGTACAGAATACGCTCAGGAAGAGGGAGCCAGTGCAGAGAGGAGAGAAGAGGCTGCACATGGTCCAAGCGACGGGCTAGGTGGATGATCCTGGCTGCAGAGTTTTGAACAGAGATGAAGGAAGAAAGGTGAGAGCGGGGAAGGCCAGCAAGGAGGAGGTTACAATAGTCGAGGCGTGAGATGACTAGGGCATGAATGAGAGTTTTGGCAGAGGAGACAGACAGAAAAGGGCAGATCCTAGCAATGTTGTGGAGAGAGAAGCGGCAGGATTTGGCAACAGAGTCAATGTAGGGTTTGAAGGTAAGGTGCAAGTCGAAGATGAAGCCCAAGCTACGGGCGTGGGGGACAGGGAGGATGGAGACCCTGTCAATGGCAATTGACAGGGAAGTGGGAGAGGAAGGATTGGGAGGGAAGATAAGTTCAGTTTCAGTTCAGTTTGAGTTGGCGTTGAGACATCCAGGTCGAGATATCATAGAGACAGTTGGTGAGACGAGCTTGAACAGAGGGGCGGAGGGAAGGAGTGGAGAGATAGAGTTGAGTGTTGTCAGCGTATAGGTGGTATTGGAACCTGTGGGAGGCAATTAGTTTGCCTAGCGATAGGGTGTAGATAGAGAAGAGGAGAGGGCCAAGGACAGAGCCTTGGGGAACCCCGACTGAGAGGGGTAGGGAGGAGGAGTGGGAGGAGTTAGGAAGAGATACATTGAAGGAGTGGTCAGAAAGGTAGGAGGAGAACCAGTCAAGGACAGAGTCCCAGAATCCCAGGGAGTGAAGCAATTCAAGCAGGAGCGAGTGGTCAACAGTGTCAAAGGTAGCAGAGAGATCAAGGAGGACAAGAATAGAGTAGAGGCAGTTGGATTTAGCCACAAGAAGATCGTTGGTGATCTTAGCAAGAGTGGTTTCAGTGGAGTGAAGGGGGCAAAAGTCAGACTGGAGGGGGTCAAGGGAGGAGTTGGCAGAGAGGAGGTCGAGGCAACTGGAGTAGACAACCCGTTCAAGGAGTTTGGAAGCAAATGGGAGGAGCGAGACAGGACGGTAATTAGAGGGTTCAGAGGGATCCAGAGTGGACTTTTTGAGGATGGGGGAGAAAGTGGCATGTTTAAAGGCAGAGGGGAAGGAGCTGGTAGAGAGGAAGAGGTTGATGATGTGCAGCAGGGGAGGGCCGATGGTAGAAACCATGGAGGTCAGGAGGTGGGAAGGAATGGGGTCCACGGGGCAAGTGGAGGGGTTGGAGATTTCCTCAAGGGAGGCGGGAGGGAAGGAGGACAGGAGTGAGGTGAGGGGGAAGAGGGAGGGGGGAGTAGTAGGGGAAACTATGATGAGAGAGTTAGGTAGAGGCTGTGGGAAGCTTGATGCTTAGGGCATATGGGACTATGGAGAGTAGGTGCTGGAATGAGGTATAAGGGAGGGAATGTGGGGAGTTTAGTGCTTGGGGACACTACTGGAATGAATACTTGTTCCACATGGTACATTCCTGCCTACTTTCCATATCCAGGCCAGTAATATGTGAAGCAGCCTTTCCGTCCCCCTCACTTCCCAGGCACTGGGGCTGGTGTGAATATCTCCCTAGGGCAACAAAGGCTAGAGGAAGACTTGACCTCCTCAGCCAGTCTCTGGGAGCAGTCACCCATTAATTGGTTGGCAAGGAGAGGAAAGGGATGATGGTGATGCTGCTATTCGTCATTAGTGTCTTAGCTGGAAGGCAGCTCTGGGAGTTGTGGGAAGTTTGCTGTCATTTCAGGCATCTTGCAGGCATTTGCATAGGTGCCTCAGCTCCAACTTTTTTCTGAGACTGGAGTTACTGCTCCACTTCAGTGCTGGAGATCTTTTGGCCCACATGTACAGACACGGTTATTTCTCTTCCTCGCACCCTTTCCCTCCTGTTAACACTCACCCAACACTGCCTGGGAGGAGCAGTGTTTCCCAGTGGTGCAGGCCGGGCAGGCAAAAGCGCAGCTGGGGTGGAAGGGCTTCATTTCCTGTTGCCCCTGTGCTACGAGATGAAGCCTGAAGGGGTTTTCTGGGCATTCTATCTGCCTTCAGTCGATTTTCCTGAAAATATGGGTGCTGTATTCTTAAAACTCTGCATTAGTAATCTGTCCTATTGACAGTGTGCAACATGATGCTATGTTTGCATCTTTATAAGCAGGTTTTTAAGCAAGCATACATTCTCAGATGTTTATTGAAGAGTTCATGTATGTGTGCATGGGTACATATACATGGAGGTTTACCCCTAATTGTGTAGCTTCATGTAAGAATAAGTGAAGGCTAATGCTAGATTGCAGAAGATAGGATTTTTTTTAAAAAAAATTAATGTAAGTTTAGTGTATAATATTCCACTCCCCATCATGATTATTTTCCAGAAATGAGCTCTGAACCACCATATCACCGCTTAGGGGGAAAGAGAATCAAAGAACTTTTTTTTCCCCCTAAAAGTTTTAAAGTTGGAACATTTCAGGACAATAAATAATTTCACTTCAGTAGGTAGTCCAAGTTAAAGATGTATCCATAGAATGTGGTGTGTGGTTTGATTATAAAGAAAAATCTTTTTTAATAACAAAACAAACAAAACCAATTCCTACACTGATAGACATGCTCAGAAAGTCATGTATATTGTTTTAGATTTTTCTTAAAAATGTGAATACATTATACTAGGTGAAATGTTATTAATGAATGGAGACTTGTAAAGCCTAAAGTAACGTTGCAAAATTGTCACAAACTTATCAACATAAACAGAAGGTCTAAATATCCGCCTTACCTGTTGATCATCTAAGAATTATTTTTTTTCTAATTGTGTTTTGTTCTTGACAATCTAGCAAATAGAATTTTGCAGTGTAGCATTAAAGTTTATACCACAGGAAGTATTTTGAGCCCATGAAACTTTTAAGGTAGTAATTAACATTAAATAAATGGTGGTCCTTTTTTACAGCGGTAAAAAATGTTTTTCATAAATACATTTTTTCAGTTAGGAGTTACAGATTGAAAGAAGTAAATCTTATGTGACTTGGAAGTTTGATGTGATCCAGGGTTGCTAACAGGCAATTTTAGTTCAGATCTGACAAGTAATTTATGTAGATTTGGAGGTTGGCGAAAAGCAGACAAAGGAGAATGGCTGATGGCTTTTTAAAGACATAATGAATTAGCTACTGAAAGGTAGCTCTCCTTTGTTTCCTTGACTCCAACACTCAGAGAAGTTGGCAAGAGGGAGATTTAAATCACACATACCCCCAACCAGGCCTCCCAAACGTGGGAGAGCAGTCTGGGCTACCTTAGCTTCCCCAAACAGACTTGGCAGCTATTCTACATAGTCTTTTTCTAACAGTCTCTCACATTACACCAGTGCTCCAGAGATTGCACTGGCTGCCAACAGCATTCCGGGCACAATTCAAGGTGCTGGTTTTGATGTATAAAGCCCTAAACAGCCTATATCAACAACATATAGAAAGGACCGCCTTTCCCCATATGCTCCCCTGCGACCTCTAAGATCAGGCAATAGCGCTCTCTTGCAGGTTCCATCATTGCACCAGTTCCATTTTATAAATAGTTATATTTAAACTATAATCAATCCCATGACTCCTCTGCACAGTCCCTATCATAATACACCCTGTATTATCAGTAAGCTACAAAAATCCTACTGATTACTTTTCCTGGTTGCAAAATGTGTTTTCTGTATATTTTTATATGAATATCAATTGAAAGAGCAGCATGCAATGATTCAGAAATGTTATTAAATATAATAGTTTGTCAACAATATCCCTACTGTCAAATGGATATAATACATATAAACTGCCACAGCAGCAAAAACTGCATTTTTGCCTGTTTAAATGTGCCTATGTTCTTGTAGGAAAGCTAATCCGCCTCCGAACTGTATATTTTAATTTAACACAGTGGCAATTTTTTTATTTGCCATAGTCATTTCTGATCAATAGGCAAGGACTATAAACAGCAGCTTTAGGCCCCTATACTCCTTGTCATGTGACAATGCAAATGGTTCAAGTTCAGCAGAAAACAGAAAGGTGTCAGAGAGAGAGATAGAAACCCTTTCCTGAGCCCTTAATGAGGTCTCCAGAGCCAAAGGCAAACCAATAACAAATTGTACTTTCCACATATTGAGAAAGAGAGAGAAGAAGAAAAAGAGAATAAGAACACCCTGGAGCTTGTCATCTGAAATTAATTGAACTTAGCCATGCCAAGAAAACATTGGTAATAAACCCTCCCCATTCTAAATTAAGGTTTTTACACCATGAGAAAAATCAAAATTTATTGCAGTAATTTCATCTGGGTTTTTCAAGAAGTGCTTGCTGATTTTCTTGCACTCAGTAGAAAAATCCCAGAGGAGCAATGCAGGCAGCAATAAGGCAGACTTCTAAAAAGATACCATTTAATTTCTCACTCCTCCCCTTGTTCTATTACCACTCTTCCAGTTCTCTTGAGCTGAATATTAACACACACAGTACAATCTGTTTTCACTGGATCCAAAGATGCTTTGGGTCCAATAAGCACAATAACCTCCATGGACCAACATATTAGGAAATAAGATACTTTAATTTTGTAACTTCATCAGTCATTTCTGTTATTACAAGTACAGGCAACTGATATTAGACAATTTCACACCAATAAAAAAAGACATGGAGATCAAAATAAAAAAGACCACAACATATTTGACTACTCGAACAGGAAGATCAAGTGACACATTTTGTTCAGCATTTCCTACATATTACAGAAACAAAACCATCTTGCATTTGCAAGTCTTCTAATTCCACACACCTATTTTACCCAATTCACTTCATCAACTTGTTTCTTAATCTCTTTTTACTCTCCTGCAACCCATACTTAGCAGCCTTCTCTTACACAACTTTCTAACCTTTGTTCATTTGAAGTAGGACTGAAGTGAATCTCTGATGCAAATACCAGACTTGACAAAGTCTGAAAAGATATATCTGGATTTGCAAAGCAAAGATAAAAACAACATTCATTTCCACCTTAATATTGATCATGGATATTCATTTGGTTACTTCAGCCCTTACTTTTAGCACTTCTAAGAGCTTCTAGTTCAGATGATTTCCATCTATGCTTTAGCTATTTTTAAACAAAAGAAGAAGTAAAGAGCCCTTCTTCACAGAGGTACCCCAACAACCAACTGAAAGTATGAAAACCTCTATAACTTCACCATCTGCTCTCTGGAGAGTTTCTCCCCAACCAAATGCAACACCAACCCGTTACAGTGACCCCTAGCAAGCTGCCCAAACTATTCCTAAGGTATGCCTCTTTCAGGACCCACAACTCTAAGCCTATGTCCAATTTTGCCAAAGTGCTCTCAAATTGTCCCAAAATGTCTCCTCAATGTCAAAGTCAATATGTAAATTTAGTTTTCCATAAGCTCTGTTCTCACTGTTTTCCCTACTTGTCAGCAGACGGCAATTCTTACAGGTTTTGCAGAATACAGTGTTTCCAAGGACCACCTAATTTGGAATATTATGTACTTTTTATTTCAATTGTCCATCCAGTTCTAATCTAACAATTTATGCAGAGATAAAATTTAGTTTTCAAAGCTAAAATGAATGATATTCTGAAAATACATTTAGCCCAGCTATGCCTGAAAAAGGCAAAGAAAGTAATTTTCCAGTTTTACAGATGCTTCTAGAAGTCTGTCTGAAGAATTATTCTGCAGTTATTCACCTGAAGAATATTATTTCTATTCCACAGACTTTGTATATGAACTATTAAATCCATTAGATCAATAGCAATTCCTCCCACCTACTCTTAAGGAACTGATTTAATGAGCACTTCATTTTCATACAGGAAAAATGTATTTAGGGAATACAGAACAGCATAAATATATTCAGCTTTTTTCCATCATGACAATTGTATAGAAGCTGAGCCATGAGATATGAATACCACACGGTAAATAAAAGGTCACAAGCCTTGTTAAATAGACAATACAAAGAAGCTCAGAGTATCTACTTCAAAACTGTTAAAATGTTATGACAAACATCCTTAAGATCCCAATTGTTTTCTCTTTAAGACATTCAGTCTAAAAATTTATATTCAAACTTTAACAACTACAGTGGTTGAATAATGTCTGGGAGAACGAGGCTTCTCTTGACCAGCGGAAACATGAATTCATTGTCAGAATATTCAAAAAGGAAGATCTTGCTGACTGCAAGAAATAGAGAAGCCACACCACTTGGATTTGATGAAAGTAGTAGTGGGTGCAAATCGTAGAAGATTACCAGCTAGATTTAAACCCAGCAGATCCTGGGCAGGCCAGATATCTACACTAAGCATTATCATAAAAGAATGCATATAATGGCAGGCTCTCATAATAATCTATTTCTTTGAGTTTAAAAAAGGCACAGCTTTCACACATATACATTGTAAAATAGGCTTAATTAATAAGGAGAGTCTGGGTGATTTCAGAAGTGACACGTTCCAATTCACTACAGTGAATCCCACCCCGGTGTGAACGGATTCACCGCGGGCTGCGGTTACACGTGCGGCCCCAACAGAAGTGACAGGATCGTGACCACCGCCCAGGGGCAATCAGAGAGAACATGGGCCGGGGGAACACAACAGAGGGTGAAAACAGACATGCCGCTAACCACCCTTTAACCACCCTTGGTGGTTATTTATGCATGTTGCAGGGCTGTATTGGTGCCCTATGCAGCCCTGAAACATGCATAAATGACCACCAAGGGTGGTTCAAGGGTGGTTAGCATCATGTCTGTTTTCACCCAGACATGCAGTGGAGACGTGAACCGTGGTTTGAGCCCCAGAATGCACCGCGGCTGGGGTCAATTCCTTTCACCGCGGCTGTGGGTTTCCGTTCAGAAGTTACTTTTCATTCACCCCTGCCGTGGTAACCATTCACCACAATTCTGGACCTCCTCCCGCCCCGACCTCACGAAGCGTGGTTAGCTTCACCCCGGGCCGCGTTTGACTGTGGTGAACATCTGGATGCGAGCAAACAGATATGCACGGCGCTTTCACACACACACACCCCCCCCGTTTGACTGAGGTTGACTGTGGTGGACATTCACCGCGTCACTTCTGAAATCACCCTCTGTTGTCATCATTATTAAAGTAACGTACAGAGATTCAAACTGCCCTGGAAAGGGTGAAGACACAGAAAACCAAGCATTTAATTGCGCAGACAGATGTAAAGTGTCTATCTTAGTCTCTGTAAAGTACCAGGTACATTGTTTTCACTATATAAATGCTAATACAATAATAATTATATAATAATAATTAAGTAGGACAGCATTCTCCTCCCTCTTCCAGCCCCACTGTTATTTAGCATTTGCGTGAACTGGATAATGAAGTCATATATAAGTAATGGACACAGCATAACATGGGTGGATAGCAAATGCCTTAAAGCAGAGGTTTCAGGATTATGGGTTGGGACTAATGCTGAAATGAGGTCTCGGTAAACCAAGTAATCTCACTGAAATCCTTGTGCTCTTCCTGTTCTGGAATGAACCAAACATAAAACATGAGTTTAAAAACAAAACACAAAACTGACAAGCACCAGCTGGAAGGACTGGGGAGGGGTGCCCTCCCTAATGCTTCCAGCCGGCGCTTATCTATTTCAAAGTCCGCTTCCCCCGCCCCCTCCCCCCCACACACACACACCCCGCCAAGCAGCTGTTTGGCAGTGGGGAGTGTGCAGCTGCTGATCACAGCACCTGCGCTTCCCAGTCTGACTCACCTCACTGCTGGCCGCTCCTAATGTCCCAGTCGCTGCTAGCTTCTCCCTGATCCTTTCTCCTCCCCATGCCTGCTGGGGAGGTGAACCTCAACTGGGGCAGTGAACAGATGAGCCTGGGGATTTCCCCGCTCAGATTAGAGGCGCGTACAAGTTTTGTCAAGATCTGAGCATTTTCGCGAGTAGAAAAACTGCTGCTTGTTTCAGTCCTAGTTCAGACCCCAAGTGAGTACAATTTTTGAATAGGACTGCAGTCCCATTGATATTTGACATACTTTGTATGTCTTTTGTTGCTGTGTGGAGTCACAGGATTTTATTTAAGTCTCAAAGTGGCAAAAAGGTTGGATTTTGCTAACTGACACACCCAAGAAAACACAAAGATAGACATCCTAGCAAAAACATTGGGTAAAAATCAGTTAGGGCAAAGCAAATGTCCGTGAAACCCACACATTAAAAATCGACCTATAAAAGGCAAAATCCTCAAAAGCGTAGAACAGTTCATTTATCTGAGTAGCACCATATTAACCAATATAGGTCTCAAAGAGGAAAGTTACCTCAAGGATAGGAAAGGTATCCACATTTACTAAATTTAACAATGTGCTGTATATATGCAATCTGCATACCAGAACAAAGCTGAAAATTTGCAACTAGAGCATAATTTCGGTGCTAACATATAGTTGAAAGAACTGGAGATCTTTCAAAAGGTTAATTAGAAAACTAGACACCTTTGAAAACAAGTGCCTACAAAAGACTGGGGGCACTGGATGTAAAGACTTCATTGCAAAAGAGGAGACTGAGGAAATCGCTAACCAGAAGTTTGTCTCCACTGGAATCACAAGAAACACTGGACATATATCTGGAGTGTTTACTTCCGATACCAACACAATGACTCACATGAAGCTGTCAACTGGTAAGCTGCTGGTGTAAAACAATATGAGCACTGAAAAACTATCCCCTTAGCAGAGCAGATTGTCCAGTCTATCTCGTCATCATAGAATAAATGAAAATAGCAAAAAATAACTTGGAGGAATGGTTGAAACTAGTTTCTGCCTGGTGTACCAACAGAGGCACATGGAGAGAATACAAATTCTACAACTACTACAAACAATGGGAATTTTTTAAAAATGATTTTAAGTATTACTTTCAGGATTTAGTTGGTTTGACATCTAATCCTTATTTTTCCGTAAGTGGGCTGTAAGGGCTGGAGTTCTGCCGATGTTCAGCAGGGTGATCAAAAACAAGCATCCTATTAACAGAAAAATGCTCCTGTGCTGAAATGCAATCTTATTGGAATGTAAGAAACTACAGGAATGGTATATTATTTAAAGGGTCAAAACTTTACTTGACTAAACAATATCAAGAGGGAACCAAATTTGGGCAGAAAAAAGGAGTGCCGTCAGGGAGACTGTAATGACTGCCTAATCCTCTGTCAAGCTCCCTGGGGCCTTCTAAAAGATAGGACTGTGTCTCCTTCCCTGAACCACCCCACACTTCCTCCACAACAATGCTGTTGGACTAAGAGGTGAGTTTTGTCATTCATAGAGTTCCCCACAGTGGAACAACCCCCAGATAGGCTGCAAAGACTCCATTCCTTTAAAGCTGCTTGGGTGATCTGAGCAATGAGGATTCAAGAGATGACTAGAAATTTCATGTTATGCAAATTCATAGAGGACAAGAGACTCAAGGAGTCTGGTAAAAAAAATATTTGCTAGCAGTAAACCATAATTTCTGTCAAAATGATTAATTCTGTAATTTTCCATTGAAATTACATGACAATATTGCACAATCCATTTTTTTACTGATTTAGTATTCATAAATGTGTCCTTGGCTACTGATGATGATGATACAAAGAACGTTCTCTTGTTAATAATCTACAGCATGTCGATCTCTAGTAAGGGATAAAATATGTTTATAGTTTTTAGTTTCAGTCAAGAGTGAATTATTTCAATTTCATTCATTTTCGCTCTACAAAAATAGTATAGATTTGCCATGTTGAAACAATTTGTTTCCCTTTCATTTACACACTTTATTGGCGAAGGTAGTAGGAAATATGACACAGGAGTCATCTCTTTTCAGACAGTTATGCATGCTTTGTAATTTTCTAGAAATTGAAATCATCTGTAATAATTTCTTCCAGTTTTCATTCTGCTAGACTCTTTTCTGTTGAAGTTTCCTAATCAAGTTTTAACCAAATACATTTAAAATCTCTCTCTCTCTACTCCCTCTTTAAAAAAACTAAGAACTGGCCCTTTGTGTGCACATATCCATCCACTCTGCTCCTCCTACCACAGATCATAAACTTGGTTGACAGGTTCAGTTATAGTCTAATAATGCATAACTGTTTATAGGCATAAATGCCTATAAATAAGGGAACCTCCTCCCTCCATACTCTCAAGGAAATAACCAGTTACAACTATGTTTAAATGTAGAGAGCTGTACGGTCATGCGCCTTGAACCCTATCATCATTTACGTCCACATGTATTCAGACACTTTACTACACAGAAAAAAGTAAGTAGAACAAATATGTATGTAAAAATCATTTTAGTGAGTATAATATGATGTCACTAACTTTAAAATACATTAGCTATAATTATATCATTATTGTAATATGTGACGGGTGGAGTAGGAGCCCCAATTATGGAACCCCCTGGGACCACACACAGCCGAGGTTGGCTGGCTGTGCGCAGGAGACAAGGAGGAAGAGGACACCTGGGGCCTGGGTGTGATGCTGGTAGTCGCCCTGACCATCATCAGCGAGCGCCTGGTCCGGCCTGGGCCAAGCACGACGCAGTCATCTGCGGGGGCTGGGACGAGTCCAACAAGAAGCTCCTCAAGCAAGGAGTCAGGGTGGCAGACCAGGAGACAAGCTGGGAGGGACCCTACACAACGCCAGGCAGGCCATGACATCCTAGCCTGATGAAGGCAATGAGGCAATCCCCAACCTGAACTGTGAGCAGAAGCCTTGGGATGAGATGAGGACTCCTCTTAATTTCCTTTTCTTTTGCGTTATCCCTCAGGAGAGGAATTAGTTATAGGCCATGGCCTGGGGCGGAGAGGCTAGTTGAGGGAAGGGCACTGCCCCCCCTTGTCACCCGAGCCAGATGCCTGGTGGCTTGGACATAGAAAGGGAAGTCATTATGAAGTGTCATTAAAGGGCAGTTTCAGTTGGAACTGAGTATTTCCATGTCTTAACATGTTTGGATTTCTTTTAATTTTAATCTTAAATCCAAATTTCCTGGGTTTGTAAATGATTGTTTTGGGTATAAACACAAACACCTGTTGTTTTTTTTCCACCCGTACATTACTGCTATGCATTCTCAACCCTATCTCCATCTTATGGCACTTGTACACGTTACACAAGGGTCCTTTTCACACAGACACTCTGTCACTGATAAAATGGGTGTTACATTTTATTATACATGTTACAGGGCTCCAGGTGTGCTCTATGGATGCTCTGCAACATGTATAATAAAATGTAACACCCATTTTATCAGTGATAAGAGTGTCTGTGTGAAAAGGAACTATTTCGCATTATTTTCTATCTTACAGGAAATTTAATAAGCTTTTTGTCATTCGTCATGAAAATTTCCATGATTTTCATCACGGATGTCAGGATAGTGAAATCCTTCTCTGACAGTAATGTGAGTTCTGTATTACGTTCAGTTGGACTGTGTATATGCAGTGAATGTAACATTTTAAAATAAGGCCAAAGCAGAATAGAAAATTAACATAACTTTCTCTTTGCATAATAAACACCACATATTTGCAGAATTAAAATCTGAAAAAGTTTCTACGACCCTGAAGAAGGAAATGTCCTCACAGATTTTGTCAAAATTCCCAGCAGATTTTGTTTATTTCTGACAAAGCTGTCCCCATGACAATGGTTATGAACAGCCACCAAGAAAGAGTTTTCCCAGTCTTCGCTTGAAAGGTTAAGTAAACACCCAGGACTTCAAAAGAAATAAAGACTTGAGCTTCAGACCATTTCATTCATTTTTCAATGTTCTAATGCCTCCCCTGTTAATTAAGAAAAAGCCCAGAAAATGCGTAGCTCAGGTTTTTAAAGACATCATTAAATAATAAGAAAAACCATGGATCAAGACTGAGAGTTTAAAAAGAAAGAAATAGGAGGAGGGGAAGGAGAAATCAATAAGTCACAGCTTGGTAAAGTACTTTAGAACATGTACCTTGGTAAACAGTGTACTGAATTTATCCCAAGGGAGCATCATCAAATACTACATTTTAAAAGATAAACATGATAAAAGTTGTGCTAAGACATCCCATCTCTGCTAAGTTACAGGACCAGCAAAAAAACTTCATAGCCAAAGCAGTCCTTCGATTTATTATGCACCATCAGCACCAGAAGAAAAATTCCATAAGGTGTGCAAAAAATCATAGAACTTACCCCAAAGTAGCAAAGGGAAAATCTTTTTAGGGCAGTTTATTGGCAAACACTGGATTTTTAAAGGGTCCTTTAGGTGCTAATTATTAATCATTTATGAAATATTTCATTCAACACCAGGGATTTATAGCAAAAGATTTGGCTAGTTATTCTTAAGAAGTTTGATATTTGAGGAAAAAATAATCTATAATCAAGCAGTAGAAAACAAAAAATTAATGAAAGGCCAAGCCAACAGGCATATACACACATGAATAAATCTTGTGATGCGAATGTGACCTTCGCAACCTCCCTCAGAACAGCTGGAATGATTTCAAATGTTCTGTGACAAGGAAACGCAACATAAAATTTTGAGAACTCCGTGAAGTCCTTTAGAGCAGTAGCCAGCCATGTTCATAGTAACCGCATTCTCTGGTGTACATAAAGGATCCTTATTTGTCTTGTGAAAGGAACCTGACCATTATACTGATGCTACCGAGGTTGACGCCAGCCTTGCTTCCGAAGTTCAGTATCAGATGTAACCACAGGCTTGAACAAGCAGGGCTGTTAGTATTCAAATTCCTACACTAAACTGACTACTAAAACAAAGTGAAAGAAGGGAAACTGGACTGCAGTGAGAAGTCAGTTGTTGGCTTAATGGTGATTGAAGGAACTGAGGCGAAGAAGCAAGCCCAACCCTTTTATATGCCCTGAAAGGCACGTGGATACTCTTGCACTGAGAGGGAGGGCAGGGGTTTGTGCTTATGATGTTGGACTGCTCTGGAAGGTTCACTGTGGCACAGGAACATATGCCATTAGCGTAGTACATGGGACCACTCAAGAGAACTACAGAATCTCCTACATTCAACTAATTGCTACAGTGCGCTAGCAGCCAAGCAGTTTTTAGCCTGCTATAAGATTAGATGCAACTCTGAAAGATACATTACACAATTCAAGGTGTTGGTGATGTCCTTTAAAGTTAGGTGTGTCGGTGCTCAGTTTGACAGTGATGGGAAGGGAAGAGAGGTGGACTTGAGAATGGGATGCAAAAACCCAAGGGTACTGGAGTGCCAGAGAGAGCTGACTGTCTTGGCCCAAGAGGGGGTCCTTAGGTGAGGTGTGGGACCATGGGGGTGAATGTTCTGCTTGCGCCCGCCTGCGTTGGCAAGCTGCAGGATTAGGCACGTATCGGCCTCCATGGTAGGGAGGAGAGAATAAAAGGAGAACTTGAGTGCCTGTCTCTCTCTCTAAGCTTTCGTTTGCTTTTTAAAAAGCGTTTCTAGCGTAGCTCCCCTTTTCACAGTACTGAATCCTTCTGCTGTTTCTATCACTCTCCCTTCCACAGTAGTTGATTCATGTCAGGTAGATTCTTTTCTCCCCTGCCATCCTTTTGCACAGAGTTTCCACAGTTGCATCCCTGGTGTCAGCAGTGGTGAAGACACTTGTAGAGAGAGGCTCCTGCCTCTCTAACCCCGGTTCTGCTAAAACCTGTTTTGAGTAGGGACACGTAACCCAGGCTATGATGCCCATGTCCTTTCTCTGTGAGTGCTGTCCTTCGTGGAGCAAATTTCTCTTGGGTACAGCAGTACAGGCAGCTAAAGAGGCTGGCTTGTGCTGCTGCAGTTCGACCAGTAGATGGCGAGAGGAGGCTGTCTTCCCAAACATGACTTGTGCTGGGCGCCAGTCAAATGCTCTATGTGTTAATAAAATGAAGATGAAGAAGATGTCCTTTAAAGCCCTAAACAGCTTGCGCCCCGCCTATCTACAGGACCGCCTCACCCTCCAGGTCCTGGAACGACACCTGTGGTCGGCTGGGAGCGCCCTGCTCGAGGTCCCCCGGGTTTCCACTATGAGGAGGACATTCTCCGTGGCTGTGCCGCGGCTATGGAACTCCCTCCCGTCAGAGATCCACTTGGCTGCCGGCCTCCCCTCTTTCCGCAGACAATATAAGACCTGGGTGTTCCACCAGGACTTTCCCGAGGGAGATGGGGTGGGTTGAGTTGGGGGGGGGGGAGGGGGACGAGGTTTTATATTGGGTTTTTTAAATTGTAATTATTATTGTTTATTTTAATGTTTTAAAATATTTTTTAAATGTTGTGAGCCGCCCCGAGATGCCTGAGGCAGGAGAGGGCGGCGTATAAATTTTAAAATAATAAATAAATAAATTATACAAAAAACAAGATAGTTAGGTGAGGTAGAAGGGCCAAGGAATATCCATGGCGCACAGACAATCAAAAGACTGATATAGTTAAGACGTTCCCTTACTTAGGAGTGGTCTTCTCATCTAGTGGTAGTTGAATGAACCATATTGCAGGAGCTAGAATTAAAAGTACTTGCTCTGTGTGTGGGGTAAGGAGATTTCACAATTCTCATGTTGGTAGATCTGTTTTGGCGGCTGTAAAAGCCTTTAAAGTTAAAGGTTATTTCACAGATTGTATATGGGGCGGAGGTATGGGGTTATTTGACAGATAATAGCCTGGAAGTAACCCAGAATATGTTTTGCAGATCACTTTTAGGGCTACCTAGGTCATTTCATGCACCTTTTCTTAGAGCAGAATTGGGCTTAGAATCCATATCACTGATTATTACCAAGTGACTGACTGCTTATTGGTTCAGACTACTGAACTTCAAACCCTCATGGTTGCAAAAAATGTGCTATCTGGAGGATATGTCTCACCCGGTGGCACTGTGTTCTCCATGGCTGGCATTTGTGATTAGCACTTTGAATACTGCCGGATTTGGTTTTTATGCCAATCAAGATCGTAGGTTTTTTTCAAATGATGAAAAACATGAGATATTTGATAGATTGACTGATATACCTTGGCAGAATGATTTTGCTTATGTCCGGATTAGCCGTGTGGCACCTTTGTATTGTCATTGGAAGCCTGACAAGATGGCAGAATATCTGCATTTGAATCTAAAATCTGATTTGCGGATACACTTATCTAGGCTTCATTTCGAAAAAATGACAACTGCTATGACTATTGGTCGCAGATTAGGTCTACCAGCTAAGGAGATAATTTGCCCGTGTGGGTTGGGTGTACCGGAGGACTCCATACATTATACTTTGGAATGCTTCTATTTCTCTGAAATTAGAGAGGCTTTTCTGTCTCCTATACTGAGAAAGGTTTATTATCTGACAGCTAAAGAAAAGCTGATATGGTTGCACCAACAAACTGCCGTGCAGCAGCTATTAGAGTTAAACATCCTTTAGTACATGTTAGCTTTGGATTTGTTAGGAGTAGATGATGGGCATATCAATCTAAAGTTGAATTTTTGATAATGAAGAAATATGCTGAAATATGTCTAATGAAGATTGGTATTAAGCCACAGATGCTGAGTATTATGGTATATTGAAATAGGCTCAAGATAGATCTGTATTGGGCTATGGATGCTCTGATCATCGTATACAGTATTCGTTTACATTGTATTGCTGTCTTAATTTCAGGGGTGTGGGTTATCTGTCCCACTGCTCCGCTTAGAAGCAAAGACTAATATGCCTGCTTTTTTAATGTAATTTAAAATTATTATTTTGTATTGTTTATTTCTGTATTTTTTTATTTTTGTCATTTTTCAATATTTGTTGTTTAAGCGTATTGTTTATTTAAATGTTTTGGTGTGAGCCGATGCCAAATAAAATAAATTTGAATAATGAGACATACAATATATAAGTTATGAATGTATCTTTGTATTAATCACAGAAGCGGTGAAAGATTTAATTAAGTGAAAATGACAGGTTACTATGGGCAGAGTCCAGGAAAGGCGCTGATATGCAAAGAGGCTGCCTGGACAAGGTGCAGCCAGACACACCTTGGGAAGCAAAACCCACAGGATCTGTGGGAAATGTTGAAATTGGACTAATACTGAAAGTGATCAAAAGACTTGAGAACTATATAAGCCAAGAACAAAATCAGCTGGTGTTCCTCCATTACCACCTGAACTAAAAGAAAACCCATCTGGGATAAAACCTAGGAGTGGGGGTGGGTTACATTGCTAAGGACTGGGCTTTAGGGTAAGAGACTTTTCGCTGTATTTAGCCAGAGGAGTTTTTAACGTTTTGTTTTCTGTAGCAACTTTTTATATCTCTGAACCATTTATTTCCTTTTGATTCATAACCTGACCTATTCTCTTTTTATAAAGCTTTCCTTTAGTTTAAAGTTGGTGTGCTGTGCATTTGCTAAAACTGGCTACAGAAATTTTAAGTGGTCTTTTGTTAAATACAGAGGGAAGCCTACCTAAATAATTTTTTTATGGACTGGAAACACCAAACTGCAGATGACCAAGGGTGAAAACAGACATGACGCTAACCACCTGTTAACCACCCTTGGTGGTCATTTATGCATGTTTCAAGGCTGCATATGGCACCAATACAGCCCTGCAACATGCATAAATAACCACCAAGGGTGGTTAAAGGGTGGTTAGCGTCATGTCTGTTTTCACCCCAAGAGTTTGCACTTGTGAATCTGGCACTGTATGCTTGATTCTATACACACTCCTGCAAAGGGAGGTCAGATAACTACTGGATGTAAGATAATTAGCCTGTAAAGATTACAAGAAAGAAAACCAAGTCCTGGCTGGATTTGAGGGGGGTTTCTGTTAGGGTTAACCCATTCCGAGACCTAGTGGGATTGCAGCTAAATTTCAAAATAGTGTCAGAACAGCCAAAGGTTCGGTAACCACTGAACTAGATGTTTTAGGAGAAGCCCCGTCATGGTAACAACCTTGGATTCCCCGCCGGGATCACTCCGGCACGGCCAACAGACGTGCCGGGGGATCCTGGCGGGGAATTGGGGAGGGGGCGGGGCCACGCAGTGCAATGTGCGGCCACATGCTCCCGCCCCCCTACACGCTCCCCCACCGCCCGCCCTCTGGGGAGACGAGCGGCCGCCGTGGCCAATACAGCCGCAGCGCCCGCCCAAAATGACCACGGCCCGGAATTCTGGTGGGGATTCTGGGCCGTGATCGCTGTCCAGATGTGATGGGCCCCCTTCATCCCCGCCGGGAATCTCATTCACCACGCGATCGGCGCTGGCCCCGCAGGTTCAGCCGATCGCGTGGTGAATGTGATTCCTGGCGGGGATTGAGCGTGGGTAACATCGGGGGGACTTCCGGTTCCTCAACAGATGTTACGAGGGCATTCCCCACCACAGGGAATTGACTGTGATTGAGCGTGATCTCGTAACGTCTGAAAATACCCACTGCTTTGAGTATTACAATGTTTCTTGTTATTCTAAGAGAGAGAAGGTGGTTGCCATGTTGGTCCCAAATGTAAGAGATGGAGACAAAATAGTTCAAGTTTTATCTTTTATTGAGCCAACAGAATTGTGTTATTTCAATCTGTGACAGATTGGTGCCTCTGTGTAAATGTTATCCACCATATTGTTTATTCCATTCCATTGCGCTGATGGAAATGGAGCCAGCAACCTAGAAGGGAGACACAGTAGATATAGTGTTCCTGGATTTCCAGAAAGCATATGATAAGGTCCCTCATGAGAGACTCTTGAGAAAATTAAAAAGTCATGGGATAGGTGGTAGTGTCTTACTATGGATCAGAAACTGGTTGAAAGATAGAAAGCAAAGGGTAGGACTAAATGGTCAGTTTTCACAATGGAGAGATGTAAAAAGTGGTGTGCCTCAGGGATCTGTATTGGGGTCGGTGCTGTTTAATGTATTCATTAATGATCTGGGAAAGGGTGTTAAGAGTGAGGTGATCAAATCTGCAGATGACACCAAGTTATTCAAGGTAGCTAAAACACGAGCAGACTGTGAGGAACTGCACTGGGATCTTACGACACTGGGTGCCTGGGCATCTAAATGGCAAATGAAATTTAATGTGGACAAGTGCAAAGTGATGCATGTAGGGAAAAATAATCCAAACCATGCGTACACAATGCTGGGTACTAAGTTAGGAGTTACCACTCAGGAAAAGGATCTGGGGGTGGTTGTGGACAATACAATGAAATCCACAGTGCAGTGCGCAGCAGCAGTCAAAAAAGCAAGCAATGTTAGGAATTATTTGGAAGGGGATAGAGAATAAAACTGAGGATGTTGTAATGCCTCTATACAAATCAATGGTGCAACCGCACCTGGAATATTGTGTGCAGTTCTGGTCGCCCCATCTCAAAAAAGACACAGCTGAACTAGAAAAGGTACAGAGAAGGGCAACAAAAATGATCAAGGGCATGGAAGGGCTCCTGTATGAGGAGAGGCTTGGTAGGTTGGGGCACTTCAGCTTGGAGAAGAGACGACAGAGGAGATATGATAGAGGTCTATAAAATCATGAGTGATCTGGAACTAATAAACAAGGAGCAGTTATTTACCCTCTCAGCTAGTACTAGAACTAGGGGACAGTCCATGAAACGCATAGGTGGCAAGTTTAAAACAAAAGAAAATATTTTTTCACTCAGCGTATAATTGGGTTGTGGAATCTACTGCCAGAGACTGTGGTAAGGGCCAGTACTATAGTTCAGTTTAAAAGAGGTTTGGACAAGTGTCTGGAAGATAGGTCCATTAGCAGCTATTAGCCAGACAGGATCAGGGAACATGACGGGAGCTGGGGAAAAACAACAGGGAATGGATTCCCCATTGTGACTTGTTGGGTGCTTCTCCCAAGCCACCGTGATTGGCCACTGTTGGAGACAGGATGCTGGGCTAGATGGACCATTGGTCTGACCCAGTATGGCACTTATGTTCTTAAGTGTCTGAATGCTAACACTCAGTGCATATAAACAACATGGATTTGAATGGCCCACCAAAATAATGCAAAGGGACACTAGGAAAATGGATTTCCATGAAACAATTAACTATCATCTGGGCCTGTCAGTAAAGTTTCCTCTTGTATATTAAAGGATCCAATATATTGAAATTTGCTTGCTATGAAGAGGTACAAGTTAGCTAGATTGACCAGTGCTCACATTGCACACATGCTAGATGACATGACTGACAAAACACAGAGAATCTCTGGTGGGCTGGACTTATGGGCTGCTGATTTGTTAATCTTTTCTTCTTTAAGTTAGGAACCCTGGACAGTCAGCATCACTGGTCAATTTTTGGAAGTAACCCTAGATAGGCAGAATGTATTTTGTTGATATGCTTATATTAATTAAAATTTGTTTGGCTTAAAATAAAATAAAAACTTACCCAATGTAGTGGGTACATTTCTATACAGAAACGCTCAAGTTACAGCTATCTTCGTTTTAGTCTTTCCAGCGTTTCATCCAAACCTTGAGGGGTGCGGACAAGCACAGTCTAAAATCCAACAGGCTTTGCCTGAAGAGAGATCTCAGTTTGAGGAACACCTAGGAATCACTGTCTGTTCTCAAGGGCTGAGATGACTCCGAACTCAGGCTGCCATACACTTAATTTTAAAAATACTGGGTAGTGATTTGGGGGATCGGGATTCTCAGATCATGACATCTGCAATGGGAAGTTATTTTCTGTTCATGTATTTTAAACTGCACACCTGCTTAGTTGTTTTGCTAAATCATACACCATACATTTTGTTTATTTTGACCATCTCTGCACGCTGAACAGCAGTTTGAATTGTCCACACCAACACCCAGCTCTTTTCCCTAAATAGTTACAAATAATTTACAATCCAGTGAGTAGTCCAGGTAGTTCAAATGATTTATTCTAATGTATTTTACCTTGTATTGTTCCAAATGAATTAAAACTGACATCATCCTGACTATTCATCTAATTCTTCTAGGTCCCTCTGAAGCCCCACACAGTTTTCTCTGTGCTGAAGTAGCCAAAACAATTTTATTAGCTAGTTTGATTCACCAGTGTTCACCCCCTTTTCATGAATAAATATAGATTTTTTAAAATCCTCTTTGGAACCTTAAGATACTCCACTGTTAAAATGATCACTCCCCCGCCCCACCCCGGCATGTCAGTACTTTATCTCACACATCTCACACTCTATGGCTTAATTTCTATTGTAGGAAAATAGAAGTAGCTAAAAAGCTGCTTTTCTAAAGTCCAAATAATGTCAATCAGTTTTCAAGACACACTTTTCCTTTTTACAAGCCTGTTTAGTTTGTCTATAATATAGTCTCATTTAGTATTTTGTGTGTCTATTTTTCCATCACTTCAGCTTAATTTACCTCACATTAAAGTTGCTTTTCTGTCTAGTATTCTCAGGAACAGGGCTGAAATGAGTGCACACATACCTATCGTAATCGCTGTACTTGACCTAGTCCAGTAACACAGACGACTAATTGGTACCCAATTAGTGCTCAACAGGCTACCCGATCTACTGATTTACCATTTTTTGTCCTGATTTTTTGTACTTCCGGTACCAATTTCCTATTTATTGATTGGTAAAAAAGTACATTGGTAACTCAGTAACAGTAATAGCCAATAATATTTTCAGGTAACTGGGTATCTGACTAGGTACTTGCGTACTGATCAGGCCTGACAGACTATTTGAAAATGCAGGTATTATCCACAGTAGCAAATGTGTGATTATCTATTTCAGCTCTGCTGAGGATGTAGTTAGCACCCTTTTAAGTAGGAACACCTTTTACTAACCTCCAGCCCTCTGGAATAATATCAGATTTTAAATGAGACTGCTTATTTTTTGTGAGCAGCTCAACAACTCTGTTCTCAACTTCCTTCCAAATTCTTGGATATGAAACAGACCAAACATCCAAATCTATGGGGACCTGTAGCTCTTTACTGATTTTGTTCCAGTACACCATTTTTGACACCTCAGTTTCTGGCAGTACTTTACTTTTACTACCTGAAAAAACCCCAAGGTTAGAATAAAAAAAATCTCTAAACCTCCTTTGCAGCTTCCTGCCTTTTTCTCTTTGCTGAGGGGCATGTGTATTTTCTCTAAAAGTTTTACAATATGGTAAAGTAACTTCAGTGCCTACTTTTATTATTTTTTATTTCCTTATATTTGATGGCTGGGAAGTTTTGACAGATTTTGTGCTCTTTTTTGTTGGTTTTTGTTTTGTTTTGGATCAATGCAATGCAAAACTGAATGTTGTCTTTTCCCTTAACTGAAAAGGGTATGTTTTAACCTTGAAGTAGAAGCAGCACATGCACAAATCCTAATCCTATCCTAGTATTCATGAATTTGCTTAGAAAAAATAGTTATTAGACTGTGCTGGAAATGAAGCTTTCAAAAATAATTTCCTTTATATATGTTATGGTAAATTTGTGAAATTGCATAATTCATGATCTAAGCAAAACATTATTTCATGAAATAGGCAATGCCACCACCTCATTCATGAAGGAAGATGACACTACCTAATTCATTAAATGAGCACATTCTCTGCCTAAATCATGAAATAAGCAGTGCCAAATCAAAGGATTTGCTGATTTAATTAATTAGGCAGAGGATGTGCCAATTTAATTAGTTATGCAGCAGCACTGCCTATTTCAGGAATAATGCAATTTCACAAATTTATCATAATATATATATATTAAATGCCAGGAAATCTATTACATTGCCCTTGTGACTAGCTATTAACGTATGGTAGGACAGCAAATTTCTACTTCTACTACTACTACTATTATTATTATTGCTAATAATAATAATACAAATAATAATAATAATTAATAATTTATATCCAGTCCTATCCCCCAAGACTCAGGGTGGCTAGCAATAAAAACAATTTAAAACAAAATATAAATAAAGTACACATGTAAAATATCAAATTCCCCAGCCTTCCCCCATCTCTCACTTGAGGGGCCCCTCCAAACCCATACCCAAACCTGTACAGGCTTCTCCCTTCTCACAGATGGACCATTTCCCAACCCATACAACAAACAACCACCCTAGTTCTAGTACTATTTGAGAGGGTAAATAAACGTTCCCTATCTACTCATTCCACTCAACTCAAGATTTTATATGTCTCTATCATATCTCCTCTCAGTCTTCTCTTCTACAAGCTGAATAGTCCTAACCTGTCATGCCTCTCTTTGTACGGAAGCCATTCCAAACACTTTATAATTTTTGTTGCCCTTCTCTGCACCTTTTAAAGTTCTACTATATCTTTTTTTGGATGGGGGGACCAGAACTACGCACAGTACTAAAGGTGCAGTCACACCATTCATTTATATAGGGGCATTATGATACTTTCAGTTTTATTCTCTATCCCTTTCTAAATAATTCCTAACATTCTGTTTGCCTTTTTGACCACTGCTGCACATTGAGCTGAGGGTTTCAATGTATTGTCCATAATGACTCCAAGGTTCTTTTCCTGAGTGGTTACTCCTAATTTAGAACCCAGCATTGTGTACATACAATTGGGATTATTATTCCCTATGTGCATCACTTTGCACTTGTCCACATTAAATTTCATCTGCCATTTAGATGGCCAATCACCAAGTCTCACAAGATCCTCTTGCAATTCTTCCAAGTCTGCTTGTATTTTAACTACCTTCAATAACTGTGTCATTTGCAAATTTGATCACCTCACTCTTTACTCCTTTTTCTAGATCACTGAAAAGTGATAGAAGATATTAAACAACACCAGACCCAGTACAGAGCCCTGCAGTACTCCACTATTTACTTCTCTCCATTGTGAAAACTGACCATTTAGTCCTACCCTTTGTTTCCTAGTCTTTAACCAGTTACCGATCCACAATAGGACACAGCCTCTTATCCCGTAACTACTTAGTTTCCTGAAGAGTCTCTCATGAGAGATCATGACCTCTGAAGGTAGGGTTCCATTGCTTCAGTGTAGCCAATTTCACAACTCAACTGAGTATGTTAAGGCAGGCATGGGTGAGAAAGGAGATGGTTCTACTTTTTGTTGGCTCTAAAGGCTTTCAGATGTTAAAATAGGCCATGCTGCAACTGTGTGCAGCTTTGGAAAGGATACAAGCAGTAAGTTCTGTGCTGACTTAAGTTTGAAATATGCCTTGCAGAAAGTTTAATTTGCTTGCATAGATGCTCTGCATTAAAAAAAAAAACCACTGCATTATTCCTGGATACAGTACAGATTTGGAAATCAATAATGATTAACAATGAACATACTGTAAGAACGGTTATTCTTTAGTCTGAACATAGGAGAATATAGTATTGCATGACGAAAAGTTGGCAAGATCAGGGTTCTAAACCAGAGTAACGAAGTGCCTCAATAATTAGGTCCATGACACTCCTGCAAAGAAGAAGTGAAGTTTATCCTTGAAATTTTATCCTTTATCTAATGAAACTGAAGAAAAATTAAACACAGATTTATAAAGCAACTAAGCTCCTAACGTGCCACTTAGGTACTCATGCTGTTTTTAAAATGGTATTCAAGTGCCACTTAAAATTCCTAAGTTCCCAAATTCAAACAGATTTTTTAAGTGCTCCCAACTGCCAGGCTCCTGAGGGCCAGGGAGTTCTCAGCGTTTGCTTTACTGGTACCACCTTAGCCATGCCAGAATTGACCTGGTTACGCCATCTACATAGAGGAAACATAATGAGATCCAGCTTCCCTCCAAATCTCCTCCTAAGGGAGTTGATGCTTATGATCCCTCCAAGAATTGCAGCCTGCATGCTGAGAACCCATTTTGTGGCATCTGGAGGGTAGAAAACAAACAAACCAGATTCCACCACCACAGAATTAGAGTCCACGGGTCTTGATTTAGATTAATGTATCAATTCGTACTTCTTAACGTTATGGTTTAGACTGTCTGAAGTCTTCGGGAGATATAATTGCTTTGGTTTACATTTGCTTTGTGCTTCCAAAGTTGTCTCTGCAATCACAAGGGCTAGTAACATGTTTTTAAAAATAAAATGAAAAGAAAAGATTAGAAAGAGAGAGAGAGGTCTTGATCTCCACCACCCAAGGCTTGCTCATGATCACCAGGCTGAGAATCCCTAGTTTAGAAGGAAGGCTACTGAGTGAGCAGCTGCTTAGTTGCTTTAGTAATCTAGCCTAAGTTTGCTTGCAGAACAAGACGCAAAGTAAAACAATGGCAGAATCAGAAACTGAACATAGATATCAAAAGTTCTGGCTAGGATACTGTACTGAATACCACACGCTCCATACTGTGTCCCTGTACATAGCTGACAGCAAGTGATTTCCAGCGGTGGCCTTGACAATTTTTTGGCATGTGGTGTGTCCCACAATCTTCTCCTCCCCCTTCCTCAGTGACATCCCTTTCTCTCTTTTAGGAATTATTTTTTAAAAAAAATTATTTTAGTTTTAATCTTAATACTTCTTATGTTTATCAAATATATTTTAAACTATTAAACTATTGTAACTCAGTTATGAGGTTATTCATTTTTTTTTAATTGAAAATTATCTCGCACACTCAGAGCAGAAGGAGTAATTGCAAAACCACCTCAAAATACACAAGAAATATTCTTTTTTTAGGTCAGTCTATGATTAGTCCAAATTAATTATTAATCTGCTGTACTTGGCAGCTTCCCCCAAAGAGGAAAAAACTACACATATAGAGCGCAATCCAGCTAAGATGCAGCACTGGGGGAAACCGCTTCGGCAGATGGCACTTATCTGGAAGGGGGAGGTGGAGCAAAGGTGCAGAGCAGCAGGAAGGGGGACAGGTGGAGGTCACCTGGGGTCCCTGGAGCTGCTGCACCCCTGCCTGGCCATCCCCAAACCCCACAGCACACACCTCACAGTGTGAGAGCCCCGGACAGTTCCCCATGTGACCCGGCTCCCATCCCAGCACCGCAGCACATGGAGAGGCACGGGAGGGGCAGGGTCTTGCCGAGGTGTGTCCAAGGCTCTCACGCTCTGGGTGTGTGCTGTGTGGTTTAGGGGCTGGCCGGGTTGGGCATGCAGCGGCTCCTGAGACTCCAAGCAACCTCCACCTGCTTCCATATGGCTGCGCCAGCCTTACTCCTGCTCCAAGCAGGAGTAAGCGGGTGCCAGCACGGCAGGTCAGTTTGCTGCAGCGGGGACTGGTGGACATTCCCCTGGAGGAGTTACCCCAGTATAGTACCCACAGCCGCAGTGGGGCTCACCCAGCGGGTTGGGTACCCCCTCCGTGGGCTGTGCTCCCCGCTGCAATGCTGGTGGAGGGGGCATGGCCCCCGGAGCTGGAGGGGGTGTGGCCATCTGACTGGCAGAGCTCTGCTTCCACCTGCACCTGCACTCCTGTTCATCCAGCCGCAGCCTGCTTGTCTCGGCCCTGTGCCGGCACACAGGCCCTTGCGCTGGCGTTTGGGTCTAGCTGGATCATGGTCATAATAATAGGTTTTCTGAAAGAAAATAAATCTTGTGGGAGACTATTACAAATGTGACACTCCCATTCACCATAATGGTCCAATAATGAGGGCTGCGATATTTGTCTTACTTTAACGAACATCCATTACTCAAGAACCCCATACTTCCATAGTAGATAACGGATGTCCCTAATTTATGTCTAGAAAGAGAGTGGTTGCCGTGTTTGTCTCCCACTCTTACATTTGTGACTAAGTAGTTCATATAATATCTTTTATTGTACAGTAGTTGGTCCAATACAAGATATCTTAACTATTTTACCTCCAACTCCTAATTTACATAATAGACATCCCTTATTTTAGATTACCAGACATCCACTGGATTCCTTGTTTTTTAAATTTTGATCTGAAAATTCTAGATCCATTTAGAATCAAAAAAGTAGTGTTTGTTTATAAACAGGGTGCAATCTTGTCTTCATTGAAGTCAGCTTCTATTGATTTTAGTGGGTGAGGACTGCACCTGAAATGTGCTCACAACAAACAACCACCTTTAGGCACAAAAGGCCATATTTACTTCTTGTGAAACTCAACCATTAACTCCAACTGAATTTTGCCAGGGATAAGTCTAGCCCAATGTCAGATGAAAACTGGCTTTAAAAATCTTAGCTCCTGGAAATGAATACGCATGAATGTATTCCTGCGTTTTGTGCACAAGATTTGAATATCCATAATAATCCAGAAATTATTCCTGCACTTGCACACGTGCATACAAACTGCACGCATCTCCATAAGGATTGCATTGTCCGCGCAGATCCCATGCGGGACCTGCACGGATCTCACACGGATCCCGCTTGGGATTGCGGCCAATATCTGCTTTGCACTTCAAGTGTGATTTTAAGTGTAGCAAAGGTTTGCTTCAGATATACATCAACAGACCATAATCATCTGTTTAGAAAGGAGGGAAAGAATGGATACTTTACGCAGTTACATTAAACAAACTCAGCAGATGGCAATTGCTGATCAACAGAGATAAACCACAGTACATATGAATTCAGGAAAGAAAAGGATGCTGCTTATAAAAACTATTAGACAGATTTGCACAGACCTTTCTAGTTCCAAGAGTACAATGATGGCTTTAAAGAGAAAGAAAAATCAAGCTAAAAAGCCTTTTGACATATTTGCTTTTAGAACTTTGTACAACAGATAATAAACATAAACCCACAAGATTTACTGCAGAATTATTAATATTTGCACTGTGAAAATTACTTCATTTAGTAACCAGAATTTCAACTTTAAAAGCCATATAATTACCAATCATTTTGGCCCGCATCACATTTCTTTTGCAGGGCAGAATGGTCTTAAAACAGCTTTTACATTTTAAAGAGCTTCACATTGTGCACACAGAATTTCTATGAATATGAAAAAAGCCATAGCCTCCCATGCAAAATACATGAATGTGTATGAGTGACCTACATTGTTTAGATGAATAATTATAACCCATGAAAGTATAACGTGAAACACATTCCAATTCTATTCCTCCTCTACGTCAGATATAGCAAACTGGATCAATGGATTTTCTCACCTTTTCTGGTTTTGATGTGTCACATAGTTCAATACATTCAAGTATTTTCACACAAACACCACTGTTTACAGAGAGTGGGTCCTTTCATTTTCATACTGCAAGTTTAATTTTCAGAAGCAAACAGTCTGGCACACTGCCCAGAGTTTCTGGCAGTCAATACATAAACCAGGCTTTGCTTCTCCCCTGAGCTAACTGTGTGTCAATAAGGGCTCCCTATTCTTAGGGTCTTGTATTTGTTATGCTAGTGGTTAAGAGAGGATCTAAAAAGGAAGCTAGTTCTTGGTGGCAGTTTTATTGATTATAATCACAGACATCTGAAAACTCTCCATTTGATTCCACAAGTAAGAAGCAAATCATTATGATCACAAACTATAGGTGCAAGCCATGGATCAAACAGATTTTGTAATCAGGGTAACACTTTTCTGGTAAAGACCTTAAACTTACTTGATCTTGTATACGTTTGTTGGAAGAGGGCATTGTACCTGCTTGATGAATATGGGGCTATGTCATTGAACAAGGATCAAGAAAAGAATTCTAACAAAAACACATTAGCCAGGAATATTGAGCCGCTGAAAGAACGATGAATTAAGTAACAGCCAGTTGCAAAATGATTGGCTGCAGTTGTCCGAATCTAACAAATTTAAAAGAAACAGTTACCAGCTCAGTTTGATGGGAAAGGTTCCTGTAAAGAGCATGATTCTATGCTGGAAAGAATCAGTAGTAACTAGGAAATCACAAAGAAAGGTGCTTCTGGAGAACAGACCGAGTCCTTCTCTCAGCGGCAGTTCTACCATTGGGGGTTATGGAGTGGTGTCCCTCTGAGCACCTTGGATTATACTGCCGCTGATACCACTGCTGCTGCTGATCCCCGCCTAGGGTAGCCATACCTCCCCTTTAAAAGAGGATGCTTATGAAAAATACGTGGTGCAGGGATGCACTGGAACCAATGCAGCCCTGCAATATGTATTTTTATGACCTCTTATAGAGGAAAGGTATGGCCACCATATCCCGCCATGACTCCACCATCGCTATCACTGCTGCCAGAACTCCCACAGCATGATTAATGTATACACAGCCAGCCCTGAGCTCCCCAGCCTTCGCTGCTGCTGCTGCCTGCATCACTATTATGAGAGCAGGCACATGCACAGCTTTCTCTCATGCCAGCAGGAGCAGGAAGAGAAGCTGCACTACAGAGGCAGAGCTCCAGAAATTTCACCCCAGCATGGTGCTGCGGTTCAGCACAGGGGAGGGGCTGGAGGTAGGGGCTCAGGCACTCCCTGTTGTCCCCTATGGAGTCCCCCAGCCAATAGCCTGGCTGACAGCCTGCCTGGAGGATGATGGAGTCAGTGCCCCATGCCAATCACAGCAGAGAAGAGCAGCAAAAGCGGCTGGAGCCACACCTCCCATCTTCCCTCCTCCCCCCGAGTCCAGTCAAGTAGCTCTGAGGAAAATGGATGCTGCAGCTACAACTGGGCTCCAACTCCTCCCTTCCCTTCTCCTCCTACCTCTCATTTTGACTCTACCCCCTCTCTTTTGGGCTCCCCGACTTTCTCTTCCCCCCCATTTCCTTTCTTCCCGTTCTCCACTTGTCTGGATTCCTCCCACCACCCTCCCTTTTTCTTCCTCCCACTCCCACCTCCCATTTGGGATTCCCCCTTTCTCCCTTCCCCAGGTTTGGCCCTCTTCTCCTTGTGATGAGTGTGCTTGAGGGGTGAGCTTAGGAAGAGGAAGGTCCAGATCATAGCTCTGTGCCATGGCTCTATCCCCTATCCTTGTGGGAATGCCCCCATTTCTGCTCTCTTATCCTGAGTTCAATCTTTCAGTGTGGTCCATGTCTAGTTTTTATTTTGGTCCCCTTCCATTTTCTGGATTCGGGCCCTGGATCATATTCATACCCTGAGCTTAGGGTAAGGGAGCAGAGATGAGGACATGCACATAAGAATGGGGACAGATCCATGATCTGGACAATTCTGTTCCTGAATACAGCCCATGATCTGGACAATTCTGTTCCTGAATACAGCCCTTAAGCACCCCTGTCCATACTTCTATGCCATGGGTAGGGAACCTTTTCCCTCCTAGGGGCCACTCTGAAAATTAGTACAAGCTGTGAGGGCCATGTAGATGTTGGGGGCAGGTGCTTAAGGGGCATGCAGAAGAAAGGGAGGGTCCAGATCATAAATCTGGGCCGTAGATGTGTCCCCTATCCTTATCCTTCAGTTACAACTATATTTTTCACTCTCAAATTTCTGCAAAAAGCACATTATTTTCTAAGCTGCAGATTGGTTTCACTAGGTCCAGATTACTTTCTTTTTATGTTAAGAGGTATATCTGAAGGATACCTCCAAGGAATCTCAGCTTTTTTTGTCTATAACCCCAGCTCACGCCTCCTGTTAATTTCTTTCTAAATTCAAAAGGAAAACCACAAAACAACAACGATTTTACATGTTCGCAATGCAAGGTCAATATACATACAATGGTTTAACATACTTTCACATAAATCAATGATTTCAAATTTTCATGCTCAAAGATACTAAGGCAGCAGTTGACAAGTGAAAAAGCTGTCCTATAGCGACACCATGTGGCTACATGATACTTTGTAAGCAGCTGTAATACTGCTATCAGTACGTATTCAGCATTTTCTTGTGAATTCTATTCTCAACAGGTGAATCCTCCAAGAGCTCCACTATGCCAAGCCACTTGGAAGTGAATGGCGCTTACAGCAGAGCACCTTGAGAATTGGAGTCTTGCATACTTATGGGATAGAATAAAAAGACTTACATACAAGTGTATATCAATGTCAAGAATGTAAGAACATGGGATGATTTACAAGGGAAATATTCCTTGAATGGATTTTAAAGCAATAATCTGGCTTGAGGACCAGACTAGCAAAATCTTCACAAGACTCAAAAAAACCACCCACCACCAAAACCCCATGTATTACATGTATGGTTAAGACTGGCTATTCCAAGCACTTACTGCTGAGGTAACCAATTTGGGTCATCTCATTGTATTTTCGGCTAGGATGCATTATGCATGGAAAGTACAATAGGTCCCACAGTTCAGGAGTTAATTTGCCTTATTCCAAAATCTTATTCAAAACCAATTTCATGTTATAATACAAGGAATGTAATGAATGACTGATCAGAGAGACTGAAATTAGTCTAAATTTGTTATGAAACTTCCTGCACACATTTAAATATTAACGACCTAACTAGAATTTTGTACACATTGCATGGAATATGCTGTCACAGCGTGTCTTTTCTAATACTGCTTGTATGAAACTGGTATTAATTGCTGAAAAGTTGAGGACCACAGATGGACGGGAGGTGGGGGGGAAACAGAACTGGGAAAGACAGAAAAGGGAGCAGAGACTAAGGAAACCAGTATGCATCTAAGAAATTTACTCAAATAATACCTTTCAGTTTAAGAATTTTCTATGCCTTCTTAAAAGCCATACCCCTCCCTCCCTTCAAATCTCTCCTTAAAACTCACCTCTTTCACTCTGCTCTGTCTGACTCTTTATCCTGCTGAGCCACTATTCCTATACCTACGATCGTGTCTATTTTATTACTTTGTAAAGTGCCAGGTACACTGCTGGCGCTATATAAATGTTTGTTAATAATAATAATAATAATAATAATAAAAGAAAGGTGTGCAAGTCTGCCCAGCTCCAGACTGCTCACACCCTGCAGAAATATTTAAGTGACAGATAATTCAAGACGACAACTAACTGTGCCAGTATTCTAGGGGTAATATTTTCTTTATAATCTTTGTTTAAACAACTTCTCCAGTGTATTAGGTACAAACATGTTTGTCCTTCAGCATCCAGTGTAGTATCTGTCTTGTTCAGGTTTTTTTTTTTATGTATACAGTAAAATCATCATAACCATAGCCCATATAAACATAATCCCAATTCTTTCCTCCACATGCTTGCATCCTCTTTTTCCCCTCACAAATCATCCAAAGACAATGGCGCTGTAAAGAGTCTTGATTTTATTTTCCTCATTTTAAAACCCACACTCACTCCAGGACTATATTGGTGAAAGAGTAGCTACCAGACTTGCTATGAGTGTAGTAGTTTCTTCAGGGTGGAGGGACTGAATTGATTTTCTCTATTTCAGCAAAAGCCGATCCCAAATTTAAGTATTGACACTATGGTTGAAAATAAACAGACGCTAGCCCATAGGAGTCCCACGTTTGGTTCAGGCAGTCCCCAACAGGGGATTTTACATGGCACACTCCACCCACCACCACCCCTCCCTCATCATGACTCACATCAATGGGAAATTCTGGGCTCCCCCTGCTGTTTGCTTCCTGTTCTTTTGTAGTTTTTTCACCTTTTGGAGTGCCACTTTTGAGTGTTCCAAAGTGAAACTAAACAGTAGGAGCGCCTGAGAGAGCAAGAGCGGCAAGTGCACTTGCTGCTCCGACCTCTGGGACTGCTCTTGGTGCTTTGCCCACACGGAGGTTGCGTGCACCCTAATAGAAGAGGGTGGACATGTAGGCGAGCATTGGCTTGGATTGGACCACATTGTGGGCCAGCAATCCCTCAGGACTCAGCTGTGAGTGGAGGCTCCATGGTGCACAGGAGCACGCATCTCACAGCCATCTAATAAATGGACAGCGAACACGGGCTGAACACCTTCCTGGTGTTGAATATTATCTTGTTTATAAACACCCTTAGTGTGGCAGCACTATGAACAATAGATATTTAGGCAGCAGCTTTCCATGCATCAGGAACAACTAGCAGAAATGAACTGTACTCAAGAAATGCTACAGGTCATTAGTTAAGTACTAAGGAGCAAACTGAGCCTGTACTGTTAGTCATAAGTAACAAGAATCATATAGTGGTGCTGCACAGGAATACCGGCAGTTCAGAGAGTCACAATTCCACTTCTGTTCCCTCTTGAGCTGAAAGACTGGCAAAGAGTAAATGTCCATACAATCCCCACCTTGCCAGACAGCTGGGCAAAGTCAAGGCGCATCTACACTCCATCCACTTGCTTACAGAAGGTAGTATCCAGAGAACAGGAGTAAGATCTCAAAAAGCTCTTACTCTGCCAAGAAGGAGAAGAGAACCTAAGAAGTGCTATATTGAGTCAGACTAATGGTCCATCTAGGCCGCTGCCTTGTCTTGGAAAGCAGCCTGCACAGGATGTTTCAGAGGAAGTCTACAAAACAGGGCATAAACTTTGGGTGCTTTCACACGTGCAGGAATGTGTCCTTTGAATGCACATGTATATTAGGTCTGTCTTTGATCATCTGGGAATATCCAGAGGTGAATGATTCAAGCTTTTATGCAGTTACAAAGACAACTGACTGAGCTGCCCCCACCCCCCAGAATAGCAACCACCCCTCCTCCCCTGATGATTTCTGCCTTGTCTCCTGGGTGTGCACTCAAGCTTGGTACTGCCGTAGCCGATGCAACCTGTTGGGTGAATTTGGCACCGTTTGCGCCTGTGCACACTTGCTCAATTATAGAACACATGAAGATGTTTGTGGCTATGGAAACTAAAGTTCAACGTTCATTTTAATCGTCAAAAATGCAAATGTTTGTTTTTATTGGAGAATTTTGGAGGGTTTTATCACGAAAAACTAGGATCCCTGCTTATAGTGTGAGTACTGAACATATTCGGATTCAGAAAGCAACTTAAGAGGGGAAAATGGTTCCTTATGTCCATCTTTGAAATCTTTAGCGTAGCTATCACAGTGCTGTATATTTGGGAATTTCTTGTTTTTCCACACTTACCATATCACTGATTGTATTAATTGTTATCCATTTTAAATGAGAAAAAGATAGGGAAGACATAAGAATATAAGAAGTGCCATACTGGGACAGACCAACAGTTCATTGAGCCCAGCACGGTCTCCGACAGTGGGCAATTTCAGTTGCTTGACAGAAATATCCAACAGGTCATAATGGAGCAATTAATTCCCTGCTGTTCACTCCCAGCTTCCGACAGTTGGAGGTTATGTTCCCCCAACCTACTTGGCTAATAGCTGTTAATGGACCTACCCTCCAAAATCCATTTTTAAACCTAGCTATTCTATCGGTCGTGACCACATCCTCTGGCGGCAAATTCCACAAGTTAATTGTGCATTGAGAGGAAAACTACTTTCTTTTATTTGTGCCAGTTAGTTTTATAGGCTGTGATCCAATGCCCCATGGACTGTGTGTGCACACGCGCAGTTTCCGCAGGGCAAATGCGGATCCATGCAGTTTGTATGCAGCTGCGTGCGCGGTCCATAGGGCATTGGATTGAGCCCATAGAGTGTCCCCTAGTTCTAGTACTATTTATTTTTTCAAATTTATATGCCACCCTTCCCACAAGGGCTCAGAATGGCTTGCAATCATAAAACAATAAAAATTTGTGCAGTAAAATACTCCCCCCCCCTCCCCAAATAACCCAACCAATCCTCATCCCCGTCTGCCAAATATTATTTATTATTAGCAAGCATTTATATAGCGCAAGCAATGTACCTGGCGTTTTACAAAGTAATGGAATAGACATGATCCCCGCCCTAGGGCTTACAATCTGAGAGACGGAGGGGGTGGGGGAGGGAACGAAGGAAGGGGAACAGAGGGAGAGACAAGGAGTGGAACATTCACGAGGATGTGAGGTCCCAGGTGCATGTGCTTGTTTTACATAAAAGTTTTACATCGTCTCTGGAAGATGCATAGGCTCAGGCTCAAGCATACCTCCCAGGGAAGGGAATTTAAAAAAATGGGGCAGCAACCAAGAACACCCTACTGTGCACCCCTGTCCTACGGACAAAGGTAACAAAAGGAACCTGCAAGAGGGTGCCCCTGGCTGACCATAGGGGCCACAATGGAACATGGTAGGACAAGCAGTGTCTTAGATATATGGGACCCAGACTGTTTCAGGCTTTAAAGATAAAAAACCAGCACCTTCAACTGTGCCCAGAATGCTATAGGCAGCCAGTGCAGACTTCAGAGCACAGGTGTAAAGTGCTCTCGGCGAATTGTCCCAAAAAGGAGCTGAGCAGCTGCATTCTGTACCAGTTGCAGCCTCCAAACAGTCATCAAGGGCAGCCCCACGTAGAGCGCATTGCAGTAATCCAGCCTCGAGGTGGCCAGATCTGAGTCAGAAAAAAAGGCTGCAGCCTTCTCACCAGATGGAGTTGGTGAAAAATGCTGCTGGCCGCCACTGCAACCTGAAAATCCAGGCACAGTGAGGGATCCAGAAGCACTCGAAGGCTGCAAACCTGATCGACCAGAGGGGGCCGCACCCCATCAATGAAAGGTGTCCCAACCCCCTCCAAGTCATAGGACCGGCCAACCATCATCAAGTCAGTCATGTCAGGATTCATCTTCAATTGGCTCACCCTCATCCAGTCCTCGACAGCAGCCAGGCATCAGGTAAGTACCAAGACTGTGGAACCTAGGTCAGATGAAGAAGAGAGGTAGAGCTGAGTATCATCAATATATTGATGACACCTCATCCCAAACCTCTGAATGAGCTTGCCCAGTGACTTCAGATACACACTGAACAAGAGGGGAGATGGAATAGAACCTTGTAGGACATCACAGGGAAGGTCCTGAGGGGACAACAAGCAATCACCAATCACCACCCGCTGGGACCTTCCAGACAGGAAAGAATGGAACCACTCAAGAGTGGTCCCATGCACCCCTGCCAGGTCCCACAGACCTGTCAACACCACCTCATGATCAACTGGATCAAAGGCCATGGACTGCTCTGCCCCTAAAAGGCTAGCCTCAGCGTGTATGTTGAAATCACCCAGAGCAATAAGCCTAGGTGATCTCAACACCACCTCCGAGACCAGCTCATCTAGAGCAGTCAGGGAATCAACTGTGCAGCAGGGTGGTCACTACACCAAGAGGATCCCCAGTCTATCCACAGCCAAATCCAGCACAAAGTGGACACACTCTATATCGGATGAGTTAGGCACCAGATACCTTTGAAAGGTCAAGGTGTCTTTACAGACCATGGCCACTCCGCCCACTGCCCCCGTCTCCGAAGCCTCAGCTGATGCTTCACGAGTACCCAGCCAGCACTATCTGGGACAGTACCGGCCAAGATGCCTTGCTCAGCCAGGTCTCTGTAATGCATATGAGATCGGCAGTCTCGTCCTGAATCAAGTTGTGGATGGTAGATGTTTTATTTTCCACCAACTTCACATTAAGCAGCATCAGCATCTGATCGGGAGTCCTACTAGTCTCAACTCCCAAATATATTTGAGGGGGTAAATAACCGCTCCCTATTCACTCATTCCACACCACTCAAGATTTTATGAAATTCTATCATATCCCCTCTCAATTGTCTCCTCTCCATGCTGAAGAACCCTAACCTATATCAAGCCTCTCTTCATATGAAAGCCATTCCATACCCTTTATCATTTTTGTTGCCCTTCTCTATACCTTTTCTAGTTCTACTATATCTTTTTTGAGATGGGGCGACCAGAACTGCACACAATATTCAAGGAGCGGTTGCACCATAGATTTATATAGGAGCATTATGATATTTTCAGTTTTATTCTCTATCCCTTTCCAAATAATTCCTAACATTCGGTTTGCTTTTTTGTCTGCTGCTGCACAATGAACCGAGGATTTCATTGTAATGTCCACAATAACGCCAAAAACCTTCTCCTGACTGGTAACCCCCGATTTAGATCCCAGCATTGTGCACATATAGTTTGGATTATTTTTCCCTATGTACACTTGTCAACGTTCAGTTTCACCTGTCATTTAGTTGCCCAGTCATCCAGTCTTGCAAGAGTCTTCTGCAATTCCTCATAGTCTGCTTGGGTTTTAACTACTTTGAATAACTTTGTGCCATCAGCAAATTTAATCACCTCATTCTTTACCCCATTTTCCAGATCATTAATGAATATATTAAACACAGGTCCCAATACAGATCCCTGGGGCACTTCACAATTTACTTCTCTCCATTAAAAAAAACTAGCCATTTAGTCCTACTCTTTCTTTACTATCCTTTAACCAGTTACCAATTCACAATATAACATTGCCTGCTATCCCATAACTATTTCATTTCCTCAACAGTCTCTAACATCCACCTCAAGGCTAGATTACTGCAATGCCCGTTACGTGGGGCTGCCCTAGATGACTGTTTGGAAGCTGCAGTTGGTGCAGAATGTGTAAGTTGGCTCCTTTTCAGGTTTGGTCATCGTGAGCACATTACACCTGCGCTTTACAGTCTGCACTAGCTTCCTATAGCTCTCTGGTCATAATTCAAGGTTCTGGTTTTGACCTTTAAAGTTCTAAACAGTCTAGGCCCCACATATCTGCCCCTATGGACTGCCCCCACTTTTGGACTGCTCCTCCTCCCTCCTGCCATAGGGGAGGGGGGGACCTGTACCCGCATTGTCTGGAAGCTGGCTCAGTTGGGCCAGCTTAATATATTGCTGCTGTTGGCAGGGCTGTAGGCCCATGCACTTGTAGCAAAGCCTCTTGGAGTTGTGAGTAGTGGGGTGAAATGGGTGGGACTGGGATAGAGGGGGGGGGAGGTCCCGAGGGCAGCCCCAGGTGTGAGGTAGGTGCAGCGCGAGGGAAGGAACTGCCTAGTGTGAGCAGGCAGCAGGGAATGGGTTGGGGTGGGGATTGGAGGGGTGGGGAAAGGGGGATTGGGTTTGTATATTTCCCTTTTCTTCAAGTGGACCGCTATTGGGTTTGATATTTGATATATTGTTTATATTATTATGCACTGTTTATATTATGTACTATTATTATTATTTATTATTAACAAACATTTATATAGCGCCAGCAGTGTACCTGGCACTTTACAAAGTAATAAAATAGACACGGTCCCTGCCCCTAGGGCTTACAATCTGAGCGACAGGAGCTGGGGGAGAGACATAGGAAGGGGAACAGAGGGAGAGACAAGGGGTCTAACATTCATGAAGATGCGAGGTCTCAAGTGCACGTACTTGGCTTGGTTACCAGCCAATACTATTATATTATGTATTGTTTATATTATTACGTATTTATATTATTGTATTTCATTGGTGCATATTGTGTAAGCCGCTACGAGAAACCTGTGGTGTAGGCTGCAGAGTACAAAATTAAATTGAAATTAAATGAAAAAATATCTGAAAGACCGCCTTTCCTACCATGCTCCACTGCAAGCCCTACAGTCAGCCAGGAGCACTCCCTTGTGGGTACCACCTGCCAATCTTGTTCATACAACAAGGGCCTGCAGAGAGGTGTTCTCGGTTGCTGCCCCAGTATTGTGAGACTCCCTTCCCCCCAGAGGTCCGTCAGAGTCTGAGCATATTCTGGAGGCAATGTAAATCTTTACTTTTTGGCAAGGTGTTATTATTCCAAATATTAGATGTTTGGGTTTGTTGTATTTTTAAGAACCTTCTAACATTTTTCTTGATTAGCTCAATGATATTGAAATGTAGCACTTAACAGTCTATATAAATGATCTGTAGTGTCATCACAAACGTCTAAAAGCATTTAAGGCTTCTCAGTATGTAAACAGCTGCTGCATGCCACTTTTATGGAATTAAAATGAATAAGGTGATTCACTTCACTGGATTGCAGCAACTAGGCACTGCAAACAAGGAAACATACAAACTATTATTGAAATGTATGGTAAATAAAAGGAGAGTGGCAAGACTGGTCAATATTTTCACATTTGGGTGCTCCAGGTTCAGCATTTAAATCCCTATTTATATATTTAAATAGCTAGCTTAATTTTTAGAGGTACTGTACAAGTCAGCAAGAGATGCTCAACGCTTTTGAAATAGAAAGCCTCTAAATTTAGTCACCCAAGTTAGAAGGATACACACACAACATAAAAGAACAGCAAGATAAATATATATGAACTAACCTGCAGACACGTGCAGGAAAGAAAAGCTTCTGCCATGACCGACACAGATATTTAGAGTGATCTATCACTCGGATCCAATCTAGCTCATCCATGGACACCTCAATGTAATAGGAGTAAGACCTTTGGGAGACAGGAAAAAAGGGAGGAAGTTAATTTCCATGTATTTGCTTCATTCTGATCTCAGCATAAAAAGCATTTGTTTTCAAAATGAACCTATTTCCAGACCTTTGTAATCCCTGTAATGAGGCATGGTTTTAAAAATTAGAACTTTATGTCAGATACATCTCTTAAAATGACCTTCAGTCATATGCTAAAGATATTTTCAAAACTACTTAAACTGGCAAAATATACCAACTCCAGTAAAAATGAGCCAGTTTTCCTTAAGCATGTGGAGACATTAAATTCAGACATTTAGCATACCGAAGGCCCTTTTTACATGGATGCCCCACTCCCTCGCCCACGTGTGCAGGTGGGGGTGTGTGTGAGGGAGCATCCATGTGACCGTCACGGCAGGTGGGTGGTGGTATGTGCGCACTCCCGCTCTCCACCCACCTCCACCCATCGCCCATGCACAGAGGCATTGGGGACAGCGGGGGTGCCTCCGTGCACGGAGATGGGTGGAGGTGGGTGGGCGTCCATGTAACGGATGAAAAAGGGCCTTTGTCATAAAGCACAGTATTTCTCCCTTGTGAACTAAATTTAAGCCTGAGCTGGAGTTATTATTTCTACTGCAATTCAAAACAGGAAAGAAAAAATAATAATCAGACAAGGTTTAGTTTATTATAAATGTAAGCCTACAAAGAAAGAAGACTTAAAAGGGTAAGTTTACCTTGTGTCATACCCCTTTTTCATTGAATTTATTCACCATTCTTGACCCAGATAGAAAGTGTCTTTGTTGAATTTTACTATTTTCTCTGATTTCCTATCATACAAACAAAAATTTTCTATGCCCATTTTAGAATTCTGACAGCTGTGAGAGGCAAACACCTGCTAATCTTGTTAGGACTCTGGGTTATTCTAATAGCTTCTGGAACCAGGGATCTAAGGTTTCCACACCATATTTCACTTTATCAGGGTGACAGCAGTTAACATCTTCATCAGAACAGTACTGAATAAGGATAATTTCATCTTTATCTAACAGGAGCTCAGACTAGGAGCAAAATAGAGAAAACTCTCTTGTTTTCTGCAAAGTCTGCAAGCTTGGCCCTTTTACCTTAGTTTCAGTCAGGACACAAACTTGAATTTTCAAGTTTATTAGAATTAGCCAACTTGCAGACAAAATAAAACATTCTGCTGAGACTTTCATTAAGGATGCTAAATTACTGTTGGTTCTGCAGTCCTTGAGAAGGGTGTGTTAGTTTAGAGCAGGGGTCAGCAAACCATGACTTGGGAGCCACGTGTGGTTCTTGGGCAGTCAAATGAAGTGCAGCTCTCGGTCAGGGCTGATCCTGGACCCATGCCACTTTAAAGGTCCTGTGCCTTACTTCACTGCACCCAAGTTTCAATCTCTGTCTCTGGTCTTTTTTACACATGATGCACCCATATATGAACACCCTGGGCGTTCATGCGTGGGTGAGTCCCATGTAAAAGATGTGGCGGGTGCGCGCACGGCGAGTGGGTGTGCGTGCATGCTCCCGCCAAAAATGCATCCCCACTCAACACACAAGGAGCAACTGGTGAAAAAAGAGGTTGCTCCGTGCGTGTTGATGGGTGAACGGTGTGTGCAGATGTGTGTGTGCCCGTATGAACCATCCCCCAATCCACCACACACGCACCGGCACGAACACGGACACCCCACCCTGCGGGGCCCATGTAAAAATGGCCTCTGTCATACGAGCTCCTCGGCATCTGAGCAGCCATTACTGTACAATACTTGTTTTGCCAGTCAATCACAAAGCAGGAAAGTTTTGTGTTCCTGTGCATGCATGCGTGTCTTGTAGCTTTTGGCACTATGAAGATTTTGGTACACGGCTCTTGGGGTTGGGGGACTTTGCCCACTGCAGCTTTAGAACATATCATCAGTAAAGTGAGCTCATCTCTTTCTAGTAGGATGACCTCAGTTCTCAGATTTCTCTGACCGAGAGCTGCACTTCATGAGGACATAGTCCTCATGATTCTGCATGTGGTAGCAGCTCTGATGCCATCATGCGCAAGCCCTCAGCAGAACAGCCACCCAAGGCAAGATTTCTGTGATGAACGTTCATGGGCAAAATTACAATGGGTGCTGAGATTTTTCCATTAAGTGACTTAAAGGTCATTTTTGCTTTGGAAAATCTACCTTCTAGAGCACAGCTATCAAATATATCCTTAAAGTCTGGGATAATCTAGACTGCACATCCTTTTCACATCAGAGATTCAAGCTGCCTTGGCCATTGTGCCATGATGATTGCTGAAGGGTTCTCTGGAAGTGAGGATGTATTACTTGGCTTAAACCAATCTATTTACATTTCGTACCTACATTATTGGTGTTTCTCTCCAAAAGATTAATGGAATCAAGTTAAGTTTAGAGATACTTACACGATTTACCTCTGCTTTCACTGAATTAAAGGCATACTCTCCTCAAGGTGTTATTGTCATAAGAACGTAAGTAGTGCCATACCAGGTCAGACCAATGGTCTATCGAGCCCAGCATCCTGTCTCCGACAGTGACCAATCTTTGCCTCTTGGGAGAAGTACCCAACAGGTCACAACGGACAAGCCATTCCCTGTTGTTCCAGCCCCCAACAATAAGAGGTTACATCCCCAAAACCTACTTGGCTAATAGCCATTAATGGACTTATCTTCCAGGAACTTATCCAATCCATTTTTAAAACTAGCTACACTACCAGCCTTGACCACATCATCCGGCAGTATATCCCACAAGTTAAATTTTTTTTTTCTCTTGTTTGTTTTAAATCTGCAGCAAATTAATTTCATGGAGTGTCCCCTTGTTGTAGAACTGTTACGAGTGGGTAAATAACCGCTCCCTATTTACATGTTCCACACCACGCATGATTTTATAAACTTCTGTCATATCCCCTCAGTCATCTCTTCTCCTCCAGGCTGAAGAGCCCTAACCTTTTTTAGTATAAACAATTTTATTGCTGGCCATAGGCCTTTACAAATTCATTAGAAATTACAATCAATTTAAATAATACCACAGTAAAATCAAAATACAAAATATACAATATAACAACAACATAAAACAATAAACAAAGTCACACTGTGCATCAGCATTTGTAAGCACAGACAACACAAGAAACAAGTTAAGATGCCTTGCTCTTTTCGGAGCTTGTGGCAACACACTTGACCCCTAGGTGATTTTACAAATAATCAATAGCCATTACACATTAGTCATAAACATAACGATAATCAAATTGTAAAAACATATTTATAGAATTGAATTAATCATAATTTAAATTATAAAACAACAACAGCACGAATAGACTTCCAATTACCGTAAAGGTGGCTCTTCCCTCCAACAAATTAAGGTAAGTCAATTGGTAGTATATCATAGACCAAGAAATAAAAATACAATAAGAATGACAAGCCCTTAATTGTTAAGCAGTTTTGAGACGGTTTATAAAAATAAATACAAGCACAATAGGCAGCCACTGCTCTAGATCGAGGGGAGTCATGGCCGTCAAGAAGTTGGTGTAACAAAATGTTCTCAGGGGGCCCTTTGGTGCTTGCTTTAATGACTGAACTAATATATTTCCCTCTTAAGTTATCATATTTTGGGCAATGAAGGAGAATATGTTTATTGGTCTCAAGGACTGCCAACTCGCAAATGGGGGCAGTCTCTCTCAGCACTGGGGATTTTCTGGTATCTGCCGTCCAAAATAGCCAACGTAAATACATTACAGCGCATCAACATTAAAGCTCTCCTCTAGGAACAATTTGGCCAATTAATTATGTATGCCGGTGGAACGACCTTTGAACTAATATATATAAAATCCGGTGCAATCTTTTGGGAGTACAAGGCAGAGTTTTCAAGCTGCAGTTCTTGGTCATAAACTCTCCTCTTAATCAGTGATATAGCTCCCCTAAGGCCTAATGGTCGTAATGCTTCCTTTGAAAAACCCAATTTACACAGGTCCAGCTCAACAAGGCTACACCACTGACCATTTTTGTTGCCCTTCTCTGTACCTTTTCTAGTTCTACAATATCTTTTTTGAGATGGGGTGACCAGAACTGCACACAATACTCCAGAGATGTGGTCATACCACAGATCTCTATAAAGGCATTACGGTATTTTCAGTTTTATTCTCTATCCCCTTCCAAATTATTCCTAACATTCTGTTTGCTTTTTTGACTGCTGCCACATACTGAGCTCAGGATTTTAATGTATTGTCCACAATGACTCCAAGATCCTTTTCCTGAGTGGTAACTCCAAATTAAGAACCCAGCATTCTATACATATATTTTGGGTTATTTTTCCCTATGTGCATCACTTTGCACTTGTTCACATTAAACTTCATCTGCCATTTGGATGCCTAGTCACCCAGTCTCACAAGATTCTCCTACAATTCTTTACAGTCTATTTGGGTTTTAACTACCTTGAATAAATTTGTGTCATCTGCAAATTTGATAACCTCACTCTTCACTCTCTTCTCCAGATCATTAATGAATATATTCAACAACACGTCCCAGTACAGATCCCTAGGGCACTCCACTAGTTACTTCTCTCCACTGTGAAAACTTACCATTTAATCCTACTCTTTGCTTCCTATCATAATAATCAGTTGCCAATCCACGATAGGGCACTGTCTCCTATCCCATGACTTTTTGATTTCTTCAAGGGTCTCTCATGAAGGACCTTATCAAACACCTTCTGAAAGTCCAGATACACTATATCGACCAGCTCACTCTTAACCACGTGCTTATTTACACCATCAAAAAATTCCAATAGATTAGTGAGGCATGACCTCCCTTTCCTAAATCCATGTTGACTCTTCCCCAGTAAGCCACATTTATCACTATGCTCAGTAATTCTCTTCTTAACAACCATTTCCACCAGTTTACTTGGCACCAACGTCAAGCTCACCTGTCTGTAGTTTCCAGAATCACCACTGAAGCCCTTTTAAAAAATTGGTGGTACATTTGCTACCCTGCAATCCTCTGGTACAGTGGCAGATTTTAGCGATAGGTTACAAATTACTAATAGTAGGCCTGCAACTTCATATTTTGTTCCTTCAGAACTCTGAGATGAATAGCATCTGGTCCTGGTGATTTGTTACTAATTACTGAGTCAGTTTGCTCTAGAACCTCCTCCAGAGTCATGCTTATTTGTGACAGTTCTTCCAATTTTTCACCTACAAAGACTCGGTCTAACGTGGGTATCTCCCCAACATCCTCAGTGGCGAAGAATGAAGCAAAGAATTCGTTCAGCTTCTCTGCAATGTCCTTATTCTCCCTGAGTGCCCCTTTCACCCCCTAGTCATCTAGTGACCCAATCGACTCTAGCAGGCTTCTTCTTTCTGATGTACTTGAAAAAAAAAAATTATTATTATTATTTGCATCTTTAGCGAGTTGCTTCTCAAATTCCCTCTTGGCCTGTCTTGTTAGCGTTTTACATCTAATTTGGCAATGCTTACGCTCTTTCCTATTCTCTTCATTAGGACTAGCTTTCCATTTTTTTTAAAGGATGCCTTCTGGGCTCTTCACTGGTAGCAATTTTTTATGGTAGCAATTTAAGCTCTGATCGAGTTTTATCCTCTAGTTTCAAAGTATAACCCACCTCAAAACTCCTTAAGTCTGTTAGTAACAAGGATTGGTGCCTTCTCCATTTTTTAAAGGGGACAAGGTGGAAGAGGGGATAGCAGAAAACTGGAATAGTTAAGGTATAGCAACATTTGCAAAAATCCCTAATGGAATTATTTGCTTGGATTAAAACATGTAGCCAAGAGTGATTTATGCCTTCACAAAGCCATAAGGGTCTCCACATCTGTATGCTGGTTGGTTTTTTTAAAACTAAATTTAGGAGTTCACACAAGCCAGATGTGCATTGAACATAGTCATGATTCTGCATGTGGTAGCAGCTCTGATGCCATCATGCGCAAGCCCTCAGCAGAACAGCCACCCAAGGCAATTATGTGTAGAGGGCAATCAGCGGATTCAACCTTCCTAAGTTAGCATGAGCATTCTTGGGGAAAATATGTACGTGTAACTGATAAAACGCCTGCAAACATACACAACTGTGGGTCAACAGCTACACAAGTTAAAAAGGTGATAATCAAGAGGCTGTTCACTCCTCTCCCTACTGGAATGATGGTTCATTCCTCTTCTCCCATGTTGCCCAATATGCTTGGAACTCCCTGAACAAATATGTGCCCCCTCACAATCTTCAAATCCCTCCCCAAAACCTACCTCTTCCACCAGGCTTTCCCCAACCTCCGACCCCCATAGATTGCTCCTTTATTCCCCTCCTCCCTCAGAACTAAGCTAAGTACATGCACCTGCAACTTCTCAGGTTCATGAATGTATTCCCAGTCCCTCCCTTCATGCCCTTCCCCTTGTCTCCTCTTGCACATTACAGATTGTAAGCCCTTTGGAGCAGGGATCTATCTCTAATCACAACTGTTCAGTGCCATGCACACTATTAATATTATAGAAATAACAACAACAACTACTACTACTAAAACAGTAGGGCTAATGTGATGAAATACTACCATGGGAAAACAGAGAAATTAACTAAACTATCAAGAAGAAAGATTAATAATTCAATATCATCGAGACTAGACAAGTGTCAGTTCCAAAATGCCAGGCTGATGTGTCACCTACCGGCTATCTCGGTCCCACAGCAGTATCCGAATGTGGTTGATTATTGAAGGCTGACCTAGTTTAATTTCAATACCAGAACGACAGTCATCATCAATTGGATGTCGAGAAAAGCCATGATCCAAGTCATAGTTCTGTGTATCCCCGTCTAGCAAGGCAGATTTCAGTTCTCCTTTCACAACCTGGGCTCCATATTTCATAGTCGCAATGTTCTCACCTGGTACTAAAAGGAAAGAAGAAAGAAAGAAAAAGTATGTTTAACAGTTTTTCCTGTAAAAATCAGGCAAAGTTTTCTTGGCTGCATATACCTCTTCTGGTGATCTTGGGGCTGTACATAGCAAGTTCCGTTGCTACGAGCATGTTCTATAACCACATGAAGCTGAAAGGAATCCTTCCAATAGGCTAATGGGTCTTTAACTAGGCCCTGTGTCTTCACAACAATTTCATAGTCTCAGGAGTCAGACTAGTGCCCAGAATGGTATCAGGAATAATAATTATTATCTTGCTTTGTGGAACAATGAAGTACATGATTGTAAACTACTTGCTGGGGTTTTTTAAATGAAAAACTGGTATTACCATTTTTAAGTGATAATGCTCCTTGTTTTCATGGTTATGAAGGTAACATTGAAAACATTAACCAGGTGTAAACTGATGCAGTGTTGCATACCTGATGCAACCAGCCAGATAACTGATCTGTTAGGTACAAACTGCTCCAGTTCATCTCAACAGAATGTTAATTCTATAAGTCTAAAGAGCACAATTTAAAATGCTACACTGTCAAAATGTTCCATAGTGAAATAATTAGAGAGGTCCTGCTGAAAAGCTTATTCCAAAGTGCCTTCCATATCTCTAGAAGTGCCAAAAGTTTTGGTTTTCATTTTCCCAGCTGTCAAAGCCTTCAGCTTCTCCCACATAAGCAATGTAATTGTGTTAATACAAAAATCTATGGTATATTGATAACTAGAGATAAACTGATGTTAAAAATAAACACAAAGTTTACTGTATTGAGTGCATTACTTTCTTCAGTTGTCACTCTGGAAATCTCCATTTTAAAGAGGTCACTACAGAATTTAGGTTTGGTTGTTTTAGGGAACAGATTGGGACCTGACCAGGGACATGACCACATGTTTAGTGCCTTCCAACCTGAAAGTAAGGAAATAAGTATAATGGGAGTAAGAGATGTACAGAACAAGATAGCCTCTGTGTCAATATTGTGCACCCTGCTTAGAATCACCATCTTCTTTGCAACTAGAACAAATTTTCAAAAAGTTTGGCAGTAATAGTAAGCTATTCCAACATTAGACTATGAAAGAATGCATCAGCAGGTGGCTAAAGTTAAATGGTTTTCTGATTATTAGAGCACGGGAGTGCTCTAATAGTTAAGGTGTGTTGCATGATACATTATAAAGTCGCAACATTCTACTTGTTCTAGAATTGGTATGATCAAGGTTAGGACGGTACAACTTGTTGTGGAGTATCACTGGGGGAAACAGTACATGCTGTGAACATTTCAGCTGTATCAGTTGGAGAAAAGCTGAGATAATGCAGTTTGGAAACTGCACTTTCAAGCCTGATTTTTCATTTAGTCAGACCGTCTCAATCTGGGCAGGGTAGAGGGGTTGAATGTTGGTGGGGAGGAGGAATTAGCCTTTTTAAAAATTAAAGGAGGCTGACAAGGAGTGCCTTTTTATTTGTAAACCTGATCAGTAGTTTTAAAGTTATGGGGTTGTGGAAAAACCCCATGTTAGCCTATGGAAAGGGGCGGGGGTGTTTTGAAAAGGAGTGCTGCTCACCACATCTTCTTCTGTCTTTCCCTTCCATGAGTGCGGCTCAGGGCAATTGTGCCTGGGGGATGCTTTGGGTGGGCAGGGGGGTGCTTTGGGTATGGGGCAGGCAAGGGGGTGAGGGCAGGGAGGCACTTTGGGTGTGGGAAGGGAGCAAGGATAGGGGGGTGCTTGGGCAGGGGAGGCAAGGAAGCGAGGGCGGGGCAGTGCTTTGGGTTTGAGGGAGACAAGTGAGCAAGGGCAGGGGGGACTTTGGGTATGGAAAAGGCAAGGGAGCAAGGGCAGGGTAGTACTTTGGGTGTGGGGGAGACAAGTGAGTAAGGGCAGGGGGGCGCTTTGTATTTAACAAAGAACTTGGATATTCCATAGTAAAAAAACCTCCAGTTTACAAGAAGAGTCAAGGCTCTTGAAAATTTAGTCATACACTAAAAAGCATGGAAATTGCAAGTTAAGGCTTCCGCCTTAACATCCATGCCATGTTAGCAGTAAATACATTGTTCTCACATACTGTGCTTACTTACAACTTAGGTTCTATGAACCCACACTTTGCCTTGGTCTTTCAACCCCAATCCTCTTGCTCTGCAGGTTGGGGTCAACACTGAAGCTGGGGACAGAAGGGCGTGAGCTGGCCCCTCACCCCCTCCATTTTCTCTACTCTTTCATGTTGGTTGGGGGAGAATGGGACAGTTGAGTAATGTCTCACAACCCTCCCTCTTTAAGTTGGGTATGCACTGAAATTAAAGCAATGGAATGGCTATTGGAAGGAATGGAAGCAACAGCAGTGCCAATTTCTAAATAAATACTATTGTCATTCCAACATCCAAATAAGTGACTGTGAAATAATACAACACAGGTGCATCTTTGGGAGTAAATGGGGAAGGCAAGAGGGTGTGAAATAATGAGGAAGGCACCAGATGCAGTAAGTGGAATGGTTGGAATGATAGAGAAAAATACAAAGAGTGGTCAGGATCAAGTAAGTGGGTGGAAGGACAGGAGGAATTAGAAACAGTTATAACAACAAGGTTCTGAGTGAAATATGGGGAGCAGCCCTATCGTTTAACCCATTTACCATAGCTGACACCCTATCCTTTGAGTCCCAATAGCCTCCCTCCGTTAGTCCACTTCCTCTCCTGTTTGTTTGCTTTTGTCATTCCACACACACCCTTACTTCTGTTCCATAGGACACACACAGATAAACATTTTATTTTTCCCAGAGCTTTTGAGTTCTCTGTGAGGTGAGTGGGGGCTAGAAGGTCAGAGGGGCGACTTGGAACCAGGGCTTCTGGTTTGTCTGTTACAAGGTTGAAAGCTGAGCAGGGGAGAGGAGAACAAGCTAGGAACCAGGACTATTGAGTTGCTTGTGAAGGGAGTGCAGCCTACTGGATTAGAGTGGCATGGAGAGACTGGAAGTCAGGAGTCCTGAGTTCTCTGTAAAACAGTTCGGACCAAGTAGATTAGACAGAGAGAACGGGTGGGCGCCAGGATTCCTAAATTGTCTCTTTCTTAAAGAGGAAACGGAGGGGGTGAGGGGCCAGCTCATGCCTCCCTGTCCCCAGCTTCAGTGTTGACCCCAACCTGCAGAGGAAAAGGATTGAGGCTGAAAGGTGAAGGCAAAGCGTGGGTGCATGGAGCCTAAATTGTAAGTGAGCACAATATGCGAAACTGTACAATGTCTTTACTGCTAACATGGCACGAAGGGTAAGGAGGGAGCCTTAACTTGCAATTTCCATGCTTTTTAGTGCATGACTGAATTTGCAAGAGCCTTAACACTTCTTGTAAACCGGAGGTTTTTTGACTATGGAATAATACTTAACTGTTAATTTTAAATTTAGCATTTATGAAAAAAGTAGAGGAAGTTAATTCCTATAATAGCTATATTATTTGCTAGTGTGAAGAAGAGCCTAAGTGCACAATTAAGTTTTTGATAACTGCTGGCCCAGAGTGCTATAAACAGAGTTTCTGTGTTGTAGAACTGAAAGAAAAAGTCCTAACATGAATCCAATAATTAAGGCCTTTAGCTTGCAACAATGAACAAAATGAAAAGACATCTTATGAAGAAAGCAGTTCTCCATTATGTAAATTTCATCCTGAATATTTTAAGAGGCCGCACTACATTTTCTGAGAAAACTCAACGTTATCACCAGTTACAGGGTAGGAATCATTTTGCCTTTAAATATAATTTTTGCATCAGACAAATGTATTCATAAAATGTTCTGCCCACTGCCATATATCTGAGGTTTGAGCTATATCCTGGAGTGGAACCAATGGTACAAATCTAGTAAAGTGACAGAGGAAAGATACTTATTATAGCAAATGCAAATAAAATGCATTCATCTCAGATTTGATGCTTATCAGTTACTTAGATTGTAAACTCTTAGAGCACAGGTCACCTTTTCTTTGCTAAGTTATGTGGACAAACAACATAGAAAGGCAAGGGGGAAATGATGAATATAAATTGTTCATGAAACAAAAAATTGTAATGTTAGGCAACATAATTACAAAATTAGCATGAAAAACGCAGCTGAGACCTTCATCAAATCTTGTCTTGTTTTTACATTTATGACAGTGCGTATAGTTTTCCTTGAGGGAAGACGAAAGATTTTGATTAAAAATAATGTTGCTGTAATTTAAAGGTCTGATCATCATCTGGGCTGCATCAGGGTCAACTCATTTTCTTGTTTCCTATTTAATGTTGTTTGCCATTTCTGAACCTTTAATTTCTCAAATATCTAGTTATATTACTTTGTTATTCTTTCTGCTTCAAGAGGCAGAAATGAATTGCCCTCAGCAATGTTCCAAGTAATCCTATATAGGAAGATGATTTAGGCATTTTAATTATATGGGCAGGGAATATATAATTTCCTAATTTGTAATATAACTACTTATTTTTATTTCAAAAAGTAAAAGCAGAAGATAAACTAAACATATTCTCTAGCAAATGCATTTTCAAAGCCCTTTCTCTGCAAGATTAGAAAATACCGATGCTCACTTAACATGCCCCTGTAGTTGAGATCCATATCGCGACTTTCAGAACGAACTTTAATGGCATCCAGGATGGCGTCAGGTGACAACAGTCCAGAAGGTCTTACAACATTTAACAGCTCTGTTAGACTCATCAGGGGCAAGCGTACAGCCTGCATGATTTCAGCATGGTTCTCCTTAGGGTTGTTTTTACACCAGCTCATCAAGGCTTGGAAAATATCCTTCTCAGGAGCTGCGAATGAATCCCTCAATACAATACTAAGAAGAGCAGCCTAAAGAAAGATAAAATTAAACAAAACCATGTTTCAAGCTTAGCAAAAATATAAAATGGTTCAGGGTGAACAATATGGCTATAAAAAGACTAATATATACTGTAGCCTTTTCCTGTCTTTTAGTTCATTTTTTTAAGTCTAGTCAAATCTTTAAAGTCTAAGCGACTACATGGGAGTCTGGATGTGCTAAATTCTGTTTTTCAGATGGCCGTCAACCATATGGCTTGGCTATATAATTTTGAATAAATATTCAACAGGTACCTATGTTGTCCTACTTATGAGCTATGTACTTCCTGTCTCATAGTGGTGCGAATAATAAAATCCTTAAAATATTCATGAGGGAAATGACAAAAACAGCAACCTAATGTGACCTAAAACATGCAAGTTTATTCAAATATTTCCCCTTCTTACTGAAAAGCACTGATCAGTTAGGGGAGCTGTTGCTTGTGGTACGGATTTATAATATTTTATTTATTTATACACTGTCTGTCCCCAAAGGCTCAGGGCAGCTTACTGTAATATATTATAACAATATGTAATAATGTTAGCAATATATTCAAGGAATCCCAGTTTAATTACTTATGTTCAGATTTAAGACATAATGCCTTCATTGCAATACAGGACAAAGTACAGAATTCTTGCATTGTAAACATTAAAAAGTCTTTGCCACCTTCTATACCAGGGTGGCATTTGATTAACCCTACAAGAAAACAGTCATTAAGTGCCATTAAGGCCACAAGCCTCAAAATCACTCACTCTGGAGTAGTCCCTCTGTAGTCATTGGGAACATTCTAGAGAGAATAGTTTCAAGTTTGCAGTCTAAATAGTTCAACTGTAGCCTGGTATATTAGAGTCATTAATGCCCAGTCTACATTTGAGATACTTAAGAGGAGACTTGGTCAGGAGTCAGATTGCTAAACCAAATGAGCCTTGGTTTAATGTCTTAGCCAGAGAAGGCCACCAGCTGCATCTCCAAAATATTGGATGTTCTGCAGTGCCTACCCAGGTAATAAACAGAAGTCATGGTGAGAGTCTTGAATCATCAAACATTTTATTCAGAGGTGATCTATTAGCAGAATAATGTATCATTGCACTGTCTCAATGGCCTTCTGTTATTATTTTGAGTACCATAGTTAATGATAGCCTGTCTAACGAAATCATTTTATTATATTTTGTATTACATATTTCCAATGCAAATAGGATGGAATAATAGAAGTACTGTGCTTATATAAGTTTTGGACTTCCACAGTCATTGGTTCTTCTCAACTCTGTCTTTCCTTTTCTCCGAGTTCTGGCTGGTGACAATATAAAAGATTTGAGGCACACTTCTCTAGTAACACTGATTTTCACATGAAACACCAGGATTGCATAAACTTTCTTTTTCATTTTTACTCTGTAAACAACATAGCTGGGAATTAGTCTCTAAATTATACAGGCACAGGACTGCCTGCATAGTTAAGGCGTCGAGCACTCACCATTATAATGAACAAACATGCTATTCATTAGAAAATTGAGATAATTTAGACAACCATTCTGAAAGTTTGCATGAAGGGTCGCTTGCGTGAAAGGTTTAACCTGTGTATATTTCAGAAAAATCTGATTTAAAATGGCTGAGATACAGCCATTGAAAAGTAACAGGCTGAAAAGCAGTTTTTTATATCCCCCCCTGACTGTCTGGGTTTGATGAGGATAGGTTTTTCCTAATTATATTTCAGGACTTGAATATATTTTAGAAAATTCAAGCCTGTGGACTAGGGGTGCTATGGCTTTATTTTTAAAAAACAGTCAGTACTTTTAAAGTTATAAGGAATTTAAACTCCCATTTTAGTCTATGGAAGAATGCAAAGCTGCCCTTATGCAACACATGCACAGTCTCCCATAGACTAAAATCCTAGAAACTAACCACCCCCACCCAAAGTCCCCTTGGCAGCAGCCTAGGCACAGGAGCATGGAGGAGAGGAACGGATGCCCCGCCCCCGCCCACTTGTTTGCCTGCTCACTTGCCTGGTTCATTGGTGCCCACCTACCTGTTGCTCTGGCCGCTTGCCCGCCACCACCACTTTCAAAAACCCCACGCCACCATGTTTCTTGCTGTGGCATGCTGGGAAGCATAGTTCCCAACATGTCAGCGCCATGTTTCTTACTGTGGCGTGCTGGGAAGTGTAGTTCCCAGCAGACCACAGAAAAAACAAGGTGGCAGCCCCAGCATGCGCAGAGTGTTGGCGCGGAGGCTTTGAATGTGGCGTCAGTGGCAGGCAGGTGAGCAGCTGGAGCAACAGGTAGGCGGGCAGCGTAGATGCCTCAGGGGGACCTGTGCGGGCTCTGCCTGGGACTCTGCTGGCAGGCCAGACTTGGGCCAGCAAACCAGCACCGGTCTGCCTGAGTCCCATCGGCAGCAGTCGGTAGGGGGAGGGGAGAGCACTACCGGCGCTGCCACCACGCTTCCACTGCTCCTACCTGATCCAGGCCACCTCAGCAACAGCGGGGGGGGTGGGAACACTACTGCTCCACCCCTCCCCGATGATGCTGTGGTTGCTGCTCCCCTCTCCCCCATGGGCCCATAGGCATCAGCCAGGGCACGGGGGAGGCACTACCGTCCCCCTGCACAAAGCGGATGCTGAGACTTTTAGTGTGTGCATGTAGCATGTGGAGAGTGCATGTGTGTGCGCACGTGCAGTGTGCGCATGGGTGTGGGCACATGTGCAGCATGCACATGTGTATGTGCATGGAGTGCGTGCAGTATGCATGAGAGAGAGAATGAGTATGTGGAGTGTGTGTAAGAAAGAGTGTGTGTATGTGAGAATGAGAGAAAATGAGTGTGTGAGAGAGAACGTGTGTGCGTGTGTGTAAGAAAGACAGTGTGTGTGTGTGTGAGAGAGAGAATAAGAATGAGTGAGTGCATGTGTGTGCAAGAGAAAGAGAGAATGAGTGGAGCATGTATGTGTAAGAGAGAGAGAATGAGTAAGTGTAAGAAAGATGGAAGGGGTGTGTGTGAGAATGAAAGAGAGGGGGAAGGAGTGTATGTGAGTGAGAGAGTGCGTGTGTGTGTGTGTGAGAGAGAGAGAGGTGGTTGCTCCCGCTCCCACCCTGTGCCCCCTGCCTTTCCGCAGGGCTGCCCCCTCACTCTCTATCCCCCATCAAGGTCACTGGAAGGGAGGAGGGAGCCACCACCCAAGCCAAGGAGACACCCACCAGATCTGCCCCCCCCCCCTCCTGTCTATCAGCCTAAGCCTGCCTCGCTCTGAATGGCTACCAGCCCTTACAGAAGACCCAGGCCCTGCAGCATGTGAGGTAAGGGCCACCCAGTCAAAAATACACTTTTCCTGGTCCTCCCCCGATTGTCAAATAGAAGTGGGTGAGGCTGTTGGCAAGTGAGGGGTGCCCTGAATTTTGTCTTCACCTGGGGCCCCGCAATTTCTAAGGTCAGCTCCATGCGGTCTGGGGCTGTCGCTGGCAGAGCACGGGTACTGGTGGCAGTCGGAACGAGTGGAGAGTGTGTGTGAGAGAGTCCAGTTGGAGTAGGGAGTGAGTGAGGGGGAGTGTTTGTGTGTGTCTGGTTGGGCATGTCTGAGTAAGGGGGAGTTGGAGTAAGTGCTTTGGGGGGTATCTGGTTGAGGGGCAGTGAGTGTGTGTGTGAGAGAGAGACACAGAGAGGTGGAGGGGTGTGTGATGGGAGGGGTGGATGTGTAGTGGGTGTGTGGGGTGGTTGGTTGGCTCCTGTGCACTCTGCATTCTTACGTTTTGGGGGTGGGTCTCTGTGCCAGCTTTGCCTTGTCATGTGGTTTTTGCAGTGCTTGGTTTGCCCCTATGCACTCTGCATTTTTATGTTTGGGGAGGGTGGTGCCAGCTTTTCCTGTCTTATTGCTTCCTACACCCTAGAGACAGTCACATTTCAGTACATATCGAGCCTTTGAAAATCAGAAATTTTACTGTTATGCTGCTGAACGTTCCTAATACGCCAGAAGGTGGAATTATCCGTATTGCCAAATTTTTCTGTATTGTGAATCCTCTTAAAAAAAACAAAAAAAACTGGGAAATTCGATAGTCAAAAAACCTACAGTTTACAGTAGTAGTTAAGGCTCTTGCAAATTCAATCATGCACTAAAAAGCATGGAAATTGCAAGTTAAGGCACTGCCTTAACTTGAAAGCCATGTAAGCAGTAAAGATGTTGACATATTGTGCTTGATTCCAATTTAGGCTTCATGCTCCCACACTTTGCATTGGTCTTGTCATTTGCATTGGCAAAGTTTGCCAATTTTTGCATTTGTTTTGCAATTCCAAAGTTTGCATTGGTCCCAATCCTCGTCCTCTGCAGGTTGGGGGCAACACTGAAGCTGGGGAATGGAGGGGATGAGGGGACAGCCGCAAAGCTGGGGGAAGCCCGGGGCTTGGAGAGCAGGGGCCATTCTCAGAACAGGCTGCCCTTTTCAAAATGGAGCCCGCAGCATGCTGATGTTGCCAGCGCCATCTTTGGCTGAGCATACCCAGGGCTGAGCACACCCAGAAGGGCCAATTAGGATGTTCAGTTTGTATGGGGGGGGGGTATTATTTCAAAAGTTACAATCCTGGGAAGAGGCCACGCTTTACCAGACCACCTCCGGAGAGTAAGTACCCCACCCTAACCCCTCCCAGGCCTGGGCTCCTGCCCGGCACCCTCCTTCAGTGAGAGTCACAAGACCTCAAGGGAGGGGGCAAGATCATGTGAAGTCTTACTTCCCCCCCCCCCCCCCCCCCCAAGTCTCGTGAGATTTTTGTCGAGGGTGATCCTGGGCTTATTTCAGCCCTAGTCGGCACAGGCTTCCAAGCATGTGCAACCTTACTGTTAATCTAAGGAATACGAACAGAGATCAAGGACATGGTTAAAATGCCCCTAAACAACAGTAATCCACAACTGCAGCTCTGGTCCTTCAGGCAGTTAGTATGCACTTTAAATAACAGCCCCCAGTATAGGGAGTGATATTGTACAAAGGTGTACTGGGATCAGAATGTGCAAAGGTGACTTTTATGCCACTTTTTTTTTAACTTCCCTTCCCACAATCTGTACCGTGTGCTGCTGGGCTTGAACTGAATCATATTGTATAAAGGGCAAAATATATATTTACAAACGCATATTAGTAGGTAAGCAAGGCAGGTCAATTCTTCTGCTCTAGACTTGAGAATGTCCTATCAGAATCATGTTTAACTTTTACAGCTACTTGGACATGGCTAGATTAAACTGAAAGTAGGTTTAGGAATGCTCTCTTCATTTGCGTCTCCTTTACTTTTGTATCACAGTATTTATACATTTCCTCAAATCCATCTATACTACTACATTTTTTTGTCTTGCTTTATCTCTGCTAATGGCTTGATGTTACTTGTACTCAATAGTTCCCTCTTTTGGTAGAGCATTTTTAGTATTTTTCTGCTATTACCAATTCATAACCTATTTCCCTTAAAGGATTGTAACACACCTTAGAAAGTGAAAGGAAGCCTTCACTGGACAACACATCTTGAGCATTTCTGTCCATAAACATACAGCACATACAAGTCAATTTAGGGAGTGAGTAGAGACTGGCAACATCAAAGGTCATGCAAACATTCTGAATGTTAAGTATGGTGCAAAGATACTCAGAGGTGGAATCCTCTAGTTCTGGAAATCCATATTTATGGGCCAGGCTCAGAAAATCCAGGAGCACCTCTTCCTTCTCATCTCTTAGTGTGGCACGGCCTGTGTAGATATATTTTAACAACATTGTGAATGCCTCTGCAGTGGTATCATGAAGAGGGATTTCAGCTTCAGGTTTAGATTCTCGCATTCCACCATACAATAATGCTCTAGAAACACAAAGAAAGAAGAAAATGTGAGATGTTTAAATCCTGATAATAGCTGATAATTAGAAGGCATGAAGTCAATAAACAGGATGGAGACAAAGTAGTTCAGATAATCTCTTTTTCTGTTGGTGAGAACGTGCAAGCTTTCAAGTCAGAGAATGCTGCACTTTAGACTTTAGCTTAATTACTAGTCTCTTGGAAAATGGTCATATGAGAGAAGATTGACTGAAACTGTATTAGCCATTGAAGAACAAGAATATAAACTAGGCTTAACAAGACTAAATATGGCTTTGTTAGCCACCCTTTGTTAAGGATGGCTAAGTTACATTAGTAAATGAGGTGATCCATTCTTAATCATTCTGCTGTCCATTAACAACAAAATACAACTGGCAGAGACCAACATGGGTACCAGACACCAGACTACAAAATGTATTATTACAAAAAATAAAAAATTAAGAAGTGCATTTGATCAAAAAGGTGTGAAAACAGAAAAAATGTAAAAAGTCAGCACAACCTTGTTTAAAATACTTATGCTTAAATCTGTATAAGAATGAGACCCAGCCTCAATTTTTTAATAGGAAGTATTTTCACATTATAACAAACAGGTCCTATTCCAGTTATAACTTAAATATATGTGGAAATAAGATGCCTACCAATATGCTAGCTAGAATTATAATAATTTACTAAGAAAGTACACCACCATTTTTATACAAACGCTTTTGTATTCTGGATTTTTCTCTTTTCTTGTGCATGTTCAGTTAACTTTGGATACCTTTTTAAAATTATTATGAAAGCACCATACATTCTATCTTCTGACCTTTAACAATGTTGCAGTAACGTGATGAGCCACACAGAAAAGGACACATTCAGTGGACAGTTGAGCAAAGAGAACTTAAGAGAGCAAGATACAATCTATCAGTTTAACAGGAAGGTATACTTCACCTGAAATACTGGCACCTAGCAGCCAGAATCACTCTATGAGCAGGAAAACGTTTCTTTTCTACTATGAAGGTAACATCACTGTATTCCTCCCCATTCATCAGAGCACCAACATTCTCTGACAAAATGTGAACATGGTCAATTTCCCCCACTGCTGTATAAGGACGGAGTGGGTGACTGTTACTCATCCTGGAGGAATCGAGTAAAACCTATGGAAAGAAAGTAACTGTAAGAATTTTATAGAGGTATCACTTTTTAAAATTAAATATTTAAACTACTTCAGGGAACAAGTTACTTATAAAAGGTTACCACACGTAGAATTTTACCTATTCCAAGGGACAATTATTATTTAACAAAGTTCTAATTAAAAACAGTAGCAAATCCAACTTGAGTTAAAAATTATATTTCAGTTTAATAAAAGCAGATCACAGAACATCAATCCATTTGTTACAATCAAGCATCTATCAAACTACAGTACGTGATTGTGTTGTAGGGCCTCCAAATATTTAAACCACTCACAAAAATTGTAAAAATATGTCCAAATTAAAGCTGGAATAACAACCAGGGTTCAGGGATGGAGAAATTGTGATCTCAGTAAAAAAGCTTAAACCAAGTATTCATCCATAATTGGTTAGAATATGGGTGTTTCTGACTTATTATCAAAGCAGTCCTGATTAATGTCCTGAACAGAATGAAAGTGATTTTCAATTATTAATATAGGAATTCTTTTCAAAAGAACCAATTCCTACAAGGAAAAAATACTGAAAAATCCCTGGAAAACTTAGAGGACTCAACTGGGAAGCCATCTCTGTCCAATGCATATTCTAACTGAAGATGTTTATTGGAAGAGAAACCTTCTGCTCCTTAATTGCAGAGTCTAGAAGATCTCTCAAGAGAAGAGCTGGCATTTACAAAGCATAGGGTTCAGTAATTTCATTCTCTTTGTGTTATCAGAGTGGTGTAAAATTTGAAGTAGCATTCCGTAAGCTTCAAATATCACCTGGGGAGATGAAGTGCTGACTGTATTCAAAACAGAAAATACACCTTTGAGTAAAATCTTCTCAGCTAACAGTCAGCTCAGTTCATTTTATTAGGCTGACCGCTATACATAAGAACTCCCTAGCTACCCCCCATGCCTGGAACTCCCTCTCTGCCCACATCCGCCTCACCCCCTCCCTTTGTACCTTCAAATCCCTCCTCAAGAGCCACCTCTTCCGCTCTGCCCTCCCCAACTTCTTGCTCCCCTCACCTAACTCCTGTTGACACCCTTCATCCAGTACAATCTGTTACCTGAGGTTTGTGTATTCAAATCCTCACCACATGGACCAACCAGCCATCATTCTTGATGTAACCAAGCCAAGCGCATGCATCTGGGACCTCGCATCCTCGTGAATGTTACACTCCTTGTCTCTTCCTTTGTCATCCCCTTCCTTTGTCATCCTCACCCCACCCCACCCCAGGGTCTCTCAGATTGTAAGCCCTAGGGCAGGGACCGTGTCTATTCCATTACTTTGTAAAGCGCCAGGTACGTTGTTGGCGCTATATAAATGCTTGCTAAATAATAATAATAAGAATAAAAGAGCAATTATCAAGCTAAAATTTACAAAATAAGTTTCGCCTACACGAAGTTTGCAACACAAATACAGCACCTGCATAAACAAATTAATCATTATGATTCAATAAAAAGAGCAAATGATACTCAGGGGGCCAATAAGTTTTCTGCCCCACCAGGAGGGTCAAATCCATTTCTGTCTCAGCAATGAATAAAATGGACACTTGAAAAAAATGTGTTCAAGAGTTTCAACACGATCTAAATGACATGGACAAAGTCTATGTTCAAGAGGCCTATTAGCGTATCTACCTCTTGTCACCGCTGACTCCATTGTTTGAAACCAAGCAGAAGAAAATGCTCTGCGCAGCTGAAAATTATCCAATTTCATAAGACAGCCAGCAATGCTAAATGTTGTTTTAAGAGCCAGATAAAGAGGGGCAATCTTCAAAGAATTATTGTTGGCCATATCAAATTGCATAGCCACATCCAAAACTCTTTGTTTAAGAGTGGCCATAGACACTGCAGTATTAAGACACAAATTGGCTGAAAAACCTCAATTCTGCACAAAAGCGGAAATTCCTTTCCACCAGCTATATTGGCAATTATCATTATGAACAGTCTGCTCTTGCCAACAAAGGAAGGGTAGCCTGGTGGAATCTAGTTTACGAACCTTATCCCAAAACACAAGAGCTCTAAGTTAACAAACCAAAAGAAGATTTTAAGCTGCCCGTTTAACTCCATGGTCATACACTCTACCTCTGAAGTCCCAACCTTAAAACAAGTATGATGAACCCCCAATTCCTCAAATGACAATTATCCATGCTCACAGTCCTGTTCCCGAGCAGCAGAACTGGTTACCTGGCTTGGCTGCTCCCAGCACTAGCACACAGAGCTAGCCAATCCCCACTCCTACCCTGTGCTGTAGGGGTCCAGCCCTAGCCAAAAGGAATGTATTTTTATTTTATTTATTTATTTATAAAAAAGCTTATATCCTGCCCCTCCTGCCAGAGGCAGCTCGGGGCAGCTAACAATTAAACCAATTATATATATATATATATATATATATATATATATATATATATATATATATATATATATATATATATATATATATATATATATATATTTTAAAAATGCTAATATTAATACTAATTGGTGGAAATCAAAACAAAAATATACAAACACCCACCCACCCTAACCCTCAACCCCTCTCCCTTTACCCATCTCCCTCACCAAAGGCCTGGTGGAACAGGCAGGTCCTGCATTGTCATCGAAAGAAGGAGAGATCTGGAGCCACCCGGGTCTCTGCCGGAAGAGAGTTCAACAACCTAGGTGTGGCCACTGAGAACGCCCTCTCCATAGTTGCCCTCCCCCCAGAATACTCAGGGGACTTCAAAAAAGGCGCTCCCGGCCGACTGCAGGGGTTGATCCAGAGCCCAGGGAGTGAGGCGGTCTAACAGGCAGGTAGGGCCTAGGCTGTATAGGGCTTTATAAGGTAAGCAACACCACCATAGATCGGACTGGGAAGGCTATACGCAGCCAGTGCTGAGAACAAAGCACTGGTGCAATGCGCTCACGGCGGCCCAGCTCCATGAGGAGGCAGGCTGCCGCATTCTGCATCAGCTGCAGCTTCCAAACCATCACCATGGGTAGCCCCATGTAGAATGCATTACAATAGTCCATTCTATAGGTGATGAAAGCATGGAGGATAGCGGCCAGGTCAGAGTCCGAGACATATGGCCAAAGCCACCATACCAGATGTAACTGTCAAAATGCACTCCTCACCACAGCACCCCACCTGCGCATCCAGGCGGGGCTGGGAAACAAGGAGCACTCCCAGACTCCAAACCTTGAGGGACCAGCGTGGAGCAAACTCCATCAATGATGGGGGATGCCACTCCTACCACCTTACCCACCAGCATCACCTCCATCCTGTTGGGATTCAGCTTCAGCCGGCTTGCCCTCATCCCGTCCCCCACAGCCGACAGACACCGAGTAAGCACAGAGACTGCCAGGTCTGGGTCGGATGAAAAAGAGAGGTAAAGTTGGGTGTCATCAGCATACTGATGACACCAAACGCCAAACCTTCCCACGACCTCACCCAGTGGCTGCATATACACAATGAACAGGAGAGGGGACAGAACAGGACCTTGCGGGACTCCACATAAGAGGTCCCAGGGAGATGGCAAGCAGTCCCTGAGCACCACCCCTTGAGTTCTCCTAGCCAGGAAGGAGCAGAACCATTCAAGAACAATCCCACCCACTCCAGCTCAGTCCCAATATCTCGTGGTCAACAGTATTGAATGCAGCTGACAGATCTAAAAGAATCAGCAGGGTTGAGCGATCCCGATACCAATTCACGGTGATGGTCGCTGACCAAAACGACAAGTACAATCTCGGTGCCATAACCCGGATGAAAGCCGAACTGTGAGGGATCTAGAAAACTGACGCAGTCCAGATGCTCCCGCAGCTGCCGAGCCACTACTCGTTCAATAACCTTCCCTAAAAAGGATAGGTTAGAGAACAGCCGATAACTGGCAAGGGAGTCAATGTCAAGTGATGGCTTTTTGAGCAGAGGCCGTATCATCGCCTCTTTGAGGCAGTTCGGCACTCTCCCCCTCCCTAAGGGAGGCATTAACCACCCCAGCCAGCAACAGCCCCAGCATCTCCTGGCTGGCCTTAACCAGCCAGGATGGGCATGGGTTCAGTTCGTAAGAGGTGGCTTGACCACTCAAAGAACATCCTCTGTGTCTGTGGGCAACACCCACTGGCACCTATCCCACAAAACCGTACAAGACAGGGCTTCCACAGCCTCTGGTTCTCCCATTGTAAGCGCAGCGTCAAAATCATGGTGAATACGAGCTATTTTATCCGTGAAGTAATCAACAACCATGTCACAGCAGGCACTGGAAGATTCCAGTTCCAGGCGGAGGAAAGCCAGATCGACCAGCCCCCCACACCACCTGGAAAAACTCCGCTGGACAAGACTTTGCAGCTGCTATGAGGATAGCAAAGAAAGTCTTCTTTGCTGTCTGCACACTCACAGCATAGGCTCTCAAACTATATCTATGCTGCAATCTGTCAGCTTCAGCATGAGAACGGTGTCACCATCGCTCTAACCTCTGCCATTCCCGCTTCAGCTGCCACAGACTCTCCATAAACCACAGTGGCCTGTGGTGCTGATGCGCAGGGAGTGGACGCCTAGGAACCATCTGGCCTCAGCCAGCAAGGTGTTCCAGAGAGCAACGAGGTCATCACATGAATGGTCGTCAAAATCAGAGGGTACTTCCCCTAGAGCATTCCGAAACTTCTCTGGTGCCATTAGTCTCCGGGGGTGAACCAACTGAACTGGTTCTGCACCTCTCCAGGGGCAGACAGGCAGGAGGTAATGATCCATCCATGACAAGGGTACTGCTGACATCTCCCCCACTAATGGATCCCCCGCCGCAAGGCCAGTACAAAAAAAATCAGGTCCATGGTATGCCCCCCATCACGTGTTGGGCCAATGACTACTTGGGACAGGTCCATAGTAGTCAGGACAGCCATGAACTCACGTTCCACCCCTCCAAGTCTAGCGTTGGTGTGGATCTTGAAGTCCCCCAAGACTAACATCTTAGGGATTATAACACCGCCTCCGACACCAGCTCTGCTAGAGTGTGCAGGGATGCCGCTGTACAGGTAGGCGCACAGTATATCAGCAGCACTCCCGCCAAATTGATCACAAGATGGAAGCCCTCGATACCTGACATAGACTGCATGGGATACCTCCTAATGGATCATGAGTCCCTGAAAACAATGGTTACACCACCACCATCCCCTCCTTCCCTCTGACCGTAGCTGATGCTGCACGGAACAAGGTCAGCCAGAATAGGCCCTTACTCAGTGCCCAGCCAGGTCTCCGTAATGCACACAAGGTCAGCTGCATGGTCCAGGATCAACTCCTGGACAGTTGTTGCTTTATTAACAACCGACCTCGCGTTCAACAGTATCAGTTTCAGGCCAGGGGCCCTCTGATCATGAACCACCTGACTGCCTGTCTGGAAGGTAGTGAGAGGGACAGGTACCAAGCACCTGTCCCATTGCACAGGTTGAATATACCCTCCGAATGGACCATAGTTCCTCCGCCCCATCATGACCCCAATGGCTACAGTACTCTCCCCAGCCGGCCCCTCCCCCTGGTCATCCCGCCCAGGTAGTGAGAGAGATCCCCTCCCCCCTAAACCCCCCATACCTCCGGCTCTCACCAGGCAGTATTCAGATAACACTCCAAAGGGGCCATAACCCCGCTCTCACCAGGGAAAATGACGCCCCCCCCAACCCAGTCCCTCCCTCCCCTACTCTCACTGGGGGCAAGGAACATAACAGAGAACCCTATTATTTACCCCACCTGCCAAAATTATAACCTCCCCCCTTGCCAAACTTCCCCCAACAATCACTACACCTGCAAACCACCAGACCCATATATCCTCCAGTCCCTAGTTCCTCATAATTTGTGGGAAGGAGAGGAAGCCCCTATAATCCTGAGAAAGGAAGGATTGTTCTCCTCTACCTCTCTTGAGCATGAGGTTGTAGCTTTTCCAGTAGGTGGGTCTGACTCTGACTAGTGTTGGTAGTCACCTGTCTGTCCTTCTCCTGAACTAGTGCAGGAGGCTGGGTGTGGCTGCTGCCCAGTCTGCACCTCCCAGAAGCCAGATTGCCTGGGATGAGTGGGGCAGGGCATATAAAAGATAATACTGGTAGGCTGCCAACAGGAGCAGAGAAAGGACTAGAGAGCAGTGATGTCGGTTTTCTGGAAAATTCTGAATTGGAAAATTTTCCGCTGCAAATTCTCTAAAAAAATTTTCCAATGCCCTAAATCGATTGGGATTTGATTTAGCATGATTATTTGACTTGTACTTAGTAAACAAAACTCAAGAAGTACACTATTTTAATTCTATGTGCTGGATAAATATCTCAAAACGTTTTACAATACAACTGAAATATTTAAGTAGGAATTTTTTTTTAAATTATGCTACTAATTAATTTTATGGAACAATGCATTTTTACTTGCCCCATCACTCCAGTAATTCCTCACATTCTGCCCCAATCTTAACTATTTTGAATAACTTTGTGTCATCTGCAGATTTTATCACCTCACTCTTTCCCCTTTTCCAGACCATTAAAAACACCACCAGTCCTGGTACAGATCCCTGGGGCACTACATTATTTATTTCTCTTCACTGTAAAATGAGACTCGTTTGCCCTACATTTTAACTAGTTACCGATCCCAACAGAACACTGCCTCCTATCCCATTGACTACTTAGGCCATTTTCAGACATTCCCCTCCCCTTGCATATTCTGGCTGCAGGTGGAAATGTGCACCCGCAAGGCACCCCCACGTACGGCTTTGCCAGCAGACACGTGCAGGGATGCCAGCCAAGCTCTGCATCCCTGCGCGTGTCTGCCGGCAAAGCTCGGGGGGGGGGGCTTTCAGACCAGCCGATCCCCACACATATCCTGGCTGCGCATTTCCTGTCCTTCATTGCCCCACTGCAGCCCCTGTGATCAGCCAGGAGCACCTCCCCATGGGTACCATCTGTTAGTCTTGTTTGTATGGTGAGGGCTCGCAGGGAAACGTTCTCAGTTTCTGCCCCAATGCTACAGAACTCCCTTTCCCCAGAAGTTAATTTCATTCTAAGCCTGGGCATCTTCCAGAGGCAGTGTAAGACCTTTCTATTTGTTAGGGCATTTGGCAGGCAGGGGATTTGGTGGGTGTTTGTAGTTGGGAAGTGAGGGGGTAGTTGGGGAGGGTTTTGTGGATTGTGGTGAGGTTGAACAGGGGTGAGGGGAAAGGTTGGGGGTTGGTTTTTTAATGCTGTTTATTAGGGGCGGGAAAACCGGTAAATCCGGTATCCGATAATGCCGGTACCGGGCGTACCGGCATTATCGGATTCGACCCGGTAAATCCGGTCCGGGTACCGGATTCCGGGTACCGGATTTTTTTACATTGCAGCCATTTAAAAATGGCTGCAATGTAAAAACTTAAAGCCCCACCAAAAAAGTTAAAAAAAACAAACCCTCCCCGAGTCCAGGCTGCGCGGGTGGAAGGGGGGACACCCCCCACCCACCCTGCCCAGCCTGGATTTTTGTTTAAAAAAAGACTCAGAGGCGAGCCCACCCCCCAGCACCAGCGGCCGCGGCGTCCCCGCAGCCGCCGGTAAGTATGACCCGATCCCTGGGGGGGGTGTTTAACACCCCCCCAACCCCCCAGGGATCACCCCTACTAAAGTTCAGTGCGCTTGCTTACCTTGCGGAGCTCCGGCGGCGGCGGCGGGCGGTCCGGCGGCCTCAGCGCCGGCTGTGGCTGCCGGCGTCAGAGACGCTCTAGGCCTTCCGGGGAAACCCGGAAGTTCCCCGGAAGGCCTAGAGCGTCTCTGACGCCGGCAGCCACAGCCGGCGCTGAGGCCGCCGGACCGCCCGCCGCCGCCGCCGGAGCTCCGCAAGCAAGGTAAGCGCACTGAACTTTAGTAGGGGTGATCCCTGGGGGGTTGGGGGGGTGTTAAACACCCCCCCCAGGGATCGGGTCATACTTACCGGCGGCTGCGGGGACGCCGCGGCCGCTGGTGCTGGGGGGTGGGCTCGCCTCTGAGTCTTTTTTTAAACAAAAATCCAGGCTGGGCAGGGTGGGTGGGGGGTGTCCCCCCTTCCACCCACGCAGCGTGGGAGGGGGAGGGAATTAATTTATTTCATTGATTTCAATGGGGACACAGCGCCCCATTGAAATCAATGAAATAAATCCGGTACCGGTATACCGGATTTAATCCGGGAATCCGGTTTTCAGAGAACCGGTAACCGGTAAATCCGGTAGCCGGTAATGGGCCCGGGGTCCCACCTCTACTGTTTATATGTATTGCTTTTGTTTTGTAAGCCACCCTGAGCCATTTGGAAAGGGCGGGGTAAAAATTGGAATTAAATAAATAAAATAAATAAATGTCAAGATTTATAGAGGATATTTTTTGTTATGGGAAGGTGATGTAGATGATTGAATATCCTTTTACATGTGGCTGAACAACAGAAATATTAATATCCAATTTGAGTTGGTATATTATGAGGCTCATATAGATTATTTGGACATTAGTGCTAATTATTAAAAGAGATGGCAAGTTAATCACTAGGAGTTATAAAAACCCACAGATAAGTACAACTTCCTTCATTCTGACAGTTGTCACCCTAGGAAGAGGACTGAAAATATACCCAAAGGGCAGTTGCTCAGGCTCAGAAAAAACTAGACTTAGTATATCATTGAGTATATTCCCACATGCCTAAATGGGCCTGTTTTTGCATTTAGGAAGAGTATGAATATTTGGGATAAATTAGTCCACAGCGATACTAGTATTGTAAAGGAACCAGCTACTACTTTTAAAGTTTCACCTCCTACTGGTCGTTATTCCTGTGGTAAATATATATCATGTAAACAGACTCAGAGAATGCATTATTTTATAAATCCTTTGGATAATAAAAAAATGTTAAGGAATTTTACAACTTGTGGAAGCAAAGCAGTTATCTATGCCATCAAATTCAAATGTGATAAGTTATATGTGAGCAAAACTAGTAGACCTTTAAGAACATGTATTGCAGAACAAAGTAGTAGTATAAAATGCAAGAAGATAGTAGTACCATTGGTCAAGCATTTTTGGATAATAATCATTCTTCTATAGTTTTTACTTTTAGGGGTTTAGAACAATGCTCTTTTAGAGAGGAATATTTTGATAACTTTTAAGAGGGAAAGGTGGTGAATATTCAAATTAGGTACAGAGGCAGCAAGGGGTCTTAATAAGGGCCAGACTTAGACATTGCGGGGCCCAGAGCAGGGGAGAAACGCAGGGTTGTATTCTCTGGCCGGCGGCAAAGCTGCCAGTGGCTGGCAGACCTAGGGGCACTCCCCGGCTCAGTCTGGGGGCACTACTCAGACCTGGGCTTGGGGACGGGCAGAGGGGCACTCCCCTCGTCCCAAGCCCAGCCCTTTCGGGGCACTTACCTGATCCGTTGCCATCGCCGCTGGTCTGGGCTCCATGCTAGGCCCTCTCACCGGTTCCCTTGGTCGGGAAGGCACTGCAGCAGCAGATTAAATCTGCCACCGTGTCCGCCACTGAAGTTGCCAGGGAGTGAGGGAAAGGCAGGGCTCTGCCTCTCCCTCACTCCTGCTGGCCCCCTCCACTGCCTGGTTGTGTCAGACTCGGCCAGGGAGTGAGAGAGAGACAGAGGTCCCGCCTCTTCCTCACTCCCTGGCCAAGACTGACAGTGGCTGGGAGCTGGGGGCCCCAAGTGCGCCCCCCCCCCCTTCAGCTGCCCCGAGCCGCCCCATGGTAAGGCCGGCCCTGTTCTTAATGAGAAATTTGACTTCTTAGTTTTTCTTTAATGGGTTAATTGTAACATGGTTACAATCATGTCTTTTCAAATGGATTATGTAAGTCATTGTAAGGTTAGGCTCTTTAGCAATATATTATTTTAGAAGGATTTCCTTATGCAATCACTTAGATTGATGTTTCTTGGGTACCATTAACACTAATTGTTCCAAGACCAAACAGCTGATAGAGGTTAATTATGTATTTAGAGTATTTTAAAAGTGTTTGGGGGTTAGTTTGTGGTTTATCTCAGTCAGTGAAGAGTGGCATGTTGTTCTCAAGCTTCAAGTAGTGTAGTTTCTTTTTGCAGGTATTTGCAGTACAAATTAATTTTTAATCACTGTTATATAATTATATTATTGTTTTAAATAGGTTGCAAGCATTTTTTGGATAATCTTGAAGTATACCAATTTGACTTCTTACTAAGTATGCAAGTGTATTTTTGTTTTTATACATATTTTGAGCTTTATAATTATTATTAATACATAAGCAGTTCACTTTCACAGTTATTTTTTAGAATAAGTGAATTTTGAACATCTAGAAAAGTAATACACTATGGGGATGACTCTTTCCCAGTAAGAGAACATTTATAATATTGTTTTAATTATATTATTTTATTTTGAAGCTTGGAACTTTACATGCCTTCTCCTTTCACAACTCTTTAAATGTTACCATTGATTAATTATTAACAATACTATGTTGGAGCTTAAAAATTCTCAGCCCTGAAGGAAAATATATTCAAAACACGTAGGCAAGACAATGATTATGTTGACATGGTTGTATTATGTCTGTTGATGGACTTATACAAGACAAGAAGTTTGTCTTTTCAGCATGATTTGTATGCTGTATGTTGATATACTCATCTGGAAGGATTTTTATTCAGCTTGACATTTTGTATATTTATAATTATTGTGATTGTTTCAATACATAAAGCATTGTTCTCATAAATTAATAAATTGTGATAGACATTTGTTTTTATACATTTTGGAGCGATTATACAGTTCTTGTTGTCAAGTACACACAATATGAAAGATCTAAAGGCACTCTAATTTTACTGAAGTTCTTTTCAAAAACACCCAATAAGAACAGGAGCCTAAGTGCCACTTTCTAAAGTGACGTTAGCTGTTAAGTAATTCTGGCATTCAGCAAAACTCAGCACTCATTCACACATCATTCTTGGGAAGAAGAAACGGGTGTTGTGGAAAAGGGGTTTTCATGCTGCCAGGGTTGCTCAAAATTGATTTGCATTAAAGCTGAAACAGGTAACTCATTTGCTATCTGCAAGTAATACCCCCATTTTTGAGTACCGCCTCGGGTACTTGATGGGCTACCCAGGTGCTGACTGGTTATCCAGATACCTGAAGGGGGGAGAATGGTAATCCGGTACTGATTTTTTTAATTTTCTGGTTACCAATCAGTAAATCAGGATGCAAAACCAAAAAATCAAGACTGGAAGTTCACATTCCAGGACATCGGGTATTCGAATTGGGTACCGATCTGCATCACATATTTGAGTTAATTTGTGTTCCAGAAATTTAACGGGTATACCCGTTTTTGCAGGTACTTGTTTCTGCTCTAGTTTGCATACTTTACAATCAATATTCACACAACTTCCGCGCCTTGGACTGTGACCTGGAGAATGATATGTGAACGAGTCCTTAGACTTCTGACTCACCTAGCAATTTTTGAAAATTTTACCACTTGCTATTTCACATCTCCTGATCTCTGAGAATGTGCAATTGTAATCATGTTAGGATTACTGGGGTTTGGGTGGTGGAGGTGAGGGGGAAGGAAATTAAAGAAAAAAAAGTTAACCTACTGCTCATTCTTTTGTTCGTTATGTACTTCCCTAGGTGCATGGCAAGGCACAGCCCCGAGGACAGCAGCATGATCACTATTTGCCCTCACTCAAAACAACTTTGGGGGGAAAGTGGGGAAGTAGCTAGCTGGGTGGATGGCTACAAAGGGCAATATAACAATTCAGGCAAGGAAGACAAGGTCTTGACAGCTTTGGAGACTAGCCTGAGACTAGGGAGACTGAGTTTCCCAGGGTCAGTGAGTCTGGGATGGTTCATGAACATACTAGAAAGGATGGATCTTGAGCTCTCTAGATTCCTGTGAGTCTGAGGCAGTCCTTGCAGTTGTATGATTCAATGTTCCAGGATCAGTCACCCAGGATGGGGACAGCATGGACGCTTCAGTTTTAGGGCACAAACTTGAAGAATTGTAGGGATGGGATAGGGATGGTGGACGGATGGCTGGGATTTTATTTATATAATTTACTGCCTCCTCCTTTATGACCTCTCATGGTTTCTGAAGTCAGCTGGAAGCACCCTCTTGCATGTACCATCTGCCCATCACGTTCACATGGCAAGGACACAAAGAAAAGCATTCTTGGTAGCTGCCGCACAATTATGAAACTCCCTCCCTCTGGAGGTTCGTCTACGCTCAAGCCTGCTCACCTTCCAAAGGCAATGCAAAACCTTTTTTATTTGGCTGGCGTTTTGGCAGGCAGGGGTCAGGGTTGAGAGGGTTGAGATACCAGGGTTATTATAATCAGAGCCCCGATTCTCCTGCAGAATTTTTTTTAAAATGTTGTGGGAGTCTTGGGAGCCCGGTTCTGCACTTCACGGTGCCAGGCTCCCCAGCCTCCCAGATGTAGTGCAGGGACGGCTTCCCTTCCCCCAGGCTTCCCCTTCCAGGCTGCATTGGGTGGAGGGGCACCAGGGCTCGCCCCCCCCC
>QEPC01013006.1:638237-651234 GCA_003113815.1 Sphenodon punctatus | reverse complement strand
GGACCCCCAAGACCGCCCTCAGAAACCTATTTTGGATTGGCTCTAAATCCTCCAAAAACCCCAAACCCCATACCGGAAAGGCATAGAATAACTGGGCTATCACCTTCGCCTGGAATAAGCGAATAACCGGTACCATCAGCTGGCCGCCTTTGCCAAAGAAAAAGGCACATAGGGGGGGCAAGATGTTTCCACTCCCAACAGCACCCGCTGGCTTCTCCCCGAGAGGAATGAGCAGAACCATTCAAGAACAGTTCCGTCCAGACCCCCCAGGTCTCGCAGCCGTCTCAACAGCAGCCCCATGGTCCACAGTATCAAAAGCGGCCGAGAGATCTAGCAGGATAAGAAATGTAGAACATCCTGCATTCATCTCCCGGTGGAGATCGTCGACCAAGGCCACCAACGCTGTCTCAGTGTCACAGCTGGGATGGAACCCAGATTGAAAAGGGTTTAGGAAACCAATGCTGTCCAGATGCGCCTGGAGCTGGATCGCCACTGCCTTGATGACACCCCTAGTCTTTAAGACTGAGGCTGCTGTGGTTGATAATATCTGAGCAGTATTTCTCCACAAAGATGTGTTAAGATAGTACAAACAGCACTGGTATTAACATGTTTAAGAGTAAGAGGGTAGGTGCAGGTGTCAGAAATGCAGATCTTGAACATTTGCTACACTGTTGCAATATGAACTAAGTATGTTCTTAAAAACAAAACAACAAAAAAGCCATTGCTAGAGATGTGTCCTTACCAGAGCATCAGGCCAGGAGACTTCAGGAAGCAGGGGGCAAAGAAGTGGGCAAAGAATAGAATTATAGGCATACAAACATAGAATGCAGGGGAAGAGAACATGGTTTTTGTAAAGGGAAGTCATGCCCCATGTTACAACCAGTGTTCCCTGAGGTTTTTTTTTATATATATGATTTTTGCCTTATTTCTTATGATTTTTCTATACTTGGTGGCCTTCCTTCAAAACCAGCCCGGTTTAAGATTGTGCTTTGACCTCAGTGCGAACCCGGCAGGCTTTGGTCACAAGAGTCCTGGGCTGATTGAGGGGGGATCGCTATAGAATGCAGGCCCACTTAATCAGAATGATAATTAGCATCAACCTGGCTTTAGCAACCCACCCTGTATTGTTGAGTAGGCCAGCGTCAGGAAGGACGTGTCCCAATGCACCTGGAGAAGGGTGGTCTAGTCAGGCTGTGATCTGCATCCAAGACAAAGGATGACTGCAGAGCCTGATCTTAAATCAATCAGGGATGGAAGCAGGCAGGAACACTCCTCAGGAACTCTATCTTGGCAGGTCTGGCCTGGATGAGGCATATAGGAGGCACCTCTTTGGTAGTGCATTTTTCTTTGATTACCAGTTTTTGTGAAACAAAAGCAACTGCAATGTCCTTATGTAAGATACTGGAGCTCCTTTTCAGAAAACTTTCCACATTTAATCAAACTTTGTTCTTGGTCCTCACACACCTACCATGCCCAAGGGGCAATATTTTGGCTTAAATACAGTCCTTTCAGAGCCGCAGTCAGTTCAATCAGACTGATCCTCCCAGACTGGCTGTTCTTACTGCTGCTGCTGTTCTCACAGCGGCTACTGAAGCTAATATCACTGGAGCTAACATCACTGCTGCTGAAATCACTGCCATGCTGTCTTGCTTGCCCAGATAGAATTCAGAAGGACACCTGGTTGCAAGTCCTTCTGTCCATTTTGCTCCCATTCTGTCACCTGACCTCTGAGTAGGCATAAGGGAACTCCTACTTGTCTGTCTCACAGAAAACCGGTTAGGCTCCCTTGCAACTCTAGCCAAGGCACCCCTGAGCATGTGTGTTGGCCTTGAGTGACTTGGTGGGCTAAGCCCACCGACTTCTTCCTTCCTCGAATCACTACTTCTCCAGTCTCGCCCCCCCTCCCCGAAGGCTTGTCGCCAGGGAGGCTGCCCTGGTGCTACTGTACTGTCTGACTTGGAAAAGGGGCTATAAGGGATCCATTCCTTTGCCCTCCCTCAGAATAATACATTTTAGGTAAGATAAGATAAGACACAGCGCTTATCTTCCCCTTCCTTTGAATCTCCCACTGTTTGTGCCTTGGCACAGGCACACCCCCACCCCCCACCCTCTCTCTCTTCTAAATTAGGAACTTCCTTTAGAAACCAACCCATGCTGCATTCTTGTGTATCCATGCTGCATTCTTGTGTATCTATCAAATCAATTGATTTGAGTGTCTTACTGTTTGATTACTGCCAATTAATGATGTTGGCTTTTATGTACCCCCTTTTGTTCCCACAATAAATTGAAAACTTTATGTTGCACCCTATGGTGTCTCTCCCTTCTTTTAATTTCCTGGGTAATGCCACCAATTTACACTCGAAAGATCTTGAACACTCATGTGCCCTATTCAAAACAGCAAGCTTAATTCCCCAAAATTGAGCATTTTTGAGCCCACGCCTGGCCACTGGGACCCACTCCACAGGGAGACCCTGTGTACACACGTGGAAAAGGGACACGTGTTAACATCCACCAATCTATTGGAATGCTTTCAGTATATCAATAAGAATGTGGTTACGGGTAATCTCACTGGTATAGCGTATTTGGATTTTTACAAAGCTTTGACAAGGTTCTATGACGACATTAGAAAACCAAATAGTCATGTAAAAAGGGGAGAACAGTCTTTTGTGGATCAGTAATTTGGTAAATTATAGGCAAAATGATAGGAACAGATAATTTTTCACAGTGGAAAGAATTAAACAGGAGGGCTTCCTAGGGATCTGTACTGGGACCATATTCTTTAGCATATTCATTAATGATACAGAAAAGGGATACTTCTGGGAAGAACTGCAGCAAAAAGTGCCCGAGAGCCACATGTGGCTCCCAAGTCACCATTTGTCCACTTCACAGAACTGGGAAAGGCGCACAGAAGAGCAACAAAGATGTTCAAAGATATGGAATGGCTTTCAAGTGAGGAGAGGCTCAGTAGGGATGTGCGAACACGGTTCAGAAGTTCGGGCCAAACTCAGCCTATTTGGACGACCGAACCGAATGTCCAAACCGAACGCTCTAATGGCCGAACAGTTCGGAAAAGTTCGAGGGTGGGAAAAACGTGACTGGAAGGCAGGAAAAACGTGACTGGAAGTGGGAGGCAGCTGAGGAGCAGACTTCCTGGCACCAGGGGTGGTTTCAGGGTCAAATGATACTGAAAAATTCAAATTCAGTTTCAGTATCGATAACGCTATTTTCGGCTGTTTGGCCGAACCAAACTCCGCCGAACCCGAACTCAGGTTCCGGACCTAACATCCAAACATCCAAACCACATTCTGTTCGTCCATCCCTAGGGCTCAGTAGGTTAGGGCTCTTCAGTTTACAAAAGAGATTATTGAGAGGGGGATACGATAGAGGTTTAAAATCACAAGGTGCAGAGCAAACAAACAGGGTAAATAAGAGCTCCCTCTTTCAAATTAGTATAACTTAGGGACAGCAGATGAAATTAACTGACAGCAGATTTTAAAGCAAACTAAAGGAAGAACTTTTTCACACAATGCACAATTAACCTGTGGAACTCCTTGCCAGAGGAGGTTATGAAGGTCAATAACATAACCGAGGTTTTTTTTTTTTTAAAAAAAGGGGGGGGGGAGAGAGAATAAATACTTATGTATCTGAGGCCAGTACATAAGGGGGTTACACATATATAAGGCTGCTTTCACACCTGCAGGAACATGTCTTTAGAAGGTTAGGAGAGGGGAAGCGCACACAAATCAGGCGCATCTTTTATTACATGGGAATGCCCAGAGCTGTGTGATTAAAGCTTTTATGCATGTTTACAAAGGGGACTGACCAAGCTGCAAAATCCAGCTCTGTCAATCGCCCTTGTAAATGTGCAAAAAAGCTTCAACCACACGGCTCTGGGCATTCCCACATGATCAAAGATGTGCCCAATTTGCATGGGGGTTCCCTCTCCTGACCTTCTACTGACATGTTCCCGCAGGTGTGAAAGTGCCCTAAGTTGTGTTCCAAAGAGTTGAATTAAGACAAAAGTAGGTGCCAAACCCTCTTTCATAGCAAGATACACCATTGCTCATGGCCTGCTCTCACTTGCACATATAGCGTAATCTCTCGGAGCCCAAACACTGGCCATCTACATGGTCAGCACTTAAAGCGTAGCCAGACTGCTTGCAAGTATGCTCCTAAGCAGAGGTGTTTTCCATACTATCACATTACAGGCAGCAGTCCAGGTGCAGTCTGCCCTTGAGGGCATTACCCACACCACCCAGAGGACCCCCTGCACAGCAGCTGCAGCTGTTATCATTGTCCCCGCAACAGGTCTGACTCAGCTGCTCCACCGCTGGCTGCTTGAAACTGACATTTAGCAGCGCGTGCTGCGCCACACTTCCAGGTCTGGCTGGGGAGGTGGACACGTTCTCATGTGCGGTTCAGGCAGCCATTACTGAATTGGGCTGGCTTGGTTGCCTGGTTTACGCATGTGTACAGCGCTGCTGGTTGATGGCCTGTGATGGACGGAGTCAAGGGGTGGAGCCAGCTGGGTGGGCACTTGGGCTACTGCTGAGACTCACTAGATGGAGTCCTTTAGGGGGCAATACAGTTACTATTGCGGTATGGGCAGCTGTTAATGCCGTCCATACCACAGGAACTGACGTATACTACAGTTTTTAGCCCAGTAGGGGCAGAGTTCTAGAGCCTCCTATGACAAGCTGTTTTAAAGGATGCCTGGGCAGGTATCTTAGATGCCTTCAAGCCAGGTAGGACACCACACAACTGTAGCATCAGTTAAGTTTACATTGTGTTGCAAAATATTTAATGAGTTCACTGTTAAAATAAAATGAAACAATATAGTCATATTATTTTACTAGTTTATATTTCAATTAATAAAGTATACACACGCAGTTAAGTTTAGTGCAACTGCACCCACTCTCAGGTAACTGTAGTGGGAGGAAGGATGGAATGCAAATTAAGGTGGTGGCAGAGATGGAGTCAGGCAGGCTGGAGCAGCATGGGCTTTTTTCGTTTTCCACTTGATTTGTGTAAATCACGCACCCAGCTGCAGTGCATGCTTCTGCCAGGTATCTATAACTGCATTTTTCTGCCCCCCTCTCTCTCTCTCTCTCTACTGTGTTTTCAGGTGTTGGGAATGGAAGATAAATGGATCTATTTTGTCATGCATGCTTTGGCGAAGAATGATCTGAAAGTCATTTACTTTTGAGTAAGCCACAGGGTTTCAATGGCACTACTCCAGAGTAAGTGATTTCTTACTCATGGTCTTTATGTAAGGGAGGATGCTTTTGCTTTTAGATAGATTATAGTTTCCAAAAGTCAGATGCCCTCCTACCCCCAATCTTTTGGTCATACTTATGGCTTTGACTAGGCATTTTTCACTGTGCTAAGAGAACTGACAGTGGCCTAAAGCCCCAAAATATCCTCTGGGACTTCTTTCACTATTAAAATTATTTGCTTGGTACATGGATGTATCTTTGCAAAATAGTCTAATATTTTAAAGCTGCTCATCAACATATCATTGAACTAAAAGACTGCTGAAATCCCTTCCAACCCTACAATCCCATCTTCAAAAAATATCGTTACTTAAAATGTAGTAAGTCAAAAGGGTTGGGAAATGTATTGAGGAAGAAAGATGGATGGAATGGAATTGTGCCATGGCATTAAACATTAATTGTAATGAGTCTGATCTAATATTAATATTAATTGTAATGAGTTGGTAATTTTTCTGGGGTTTTTTCCTAGTTGTGTCCAATATGGTATAAATCAGGTAGCTTGTAGGCTTGTGAAATTTATTTATTTATTTATTCTTTTCAAATGTATTACCCCGCCCCTCCTGCCAAAGACAGCCCGGGGCAGATTACAAAAATAAATTGAAGGCGTTGTTAGCCAAACGTTCCAGTGATCTTACTGACCCAAGGAGCAGCGCTTCCATTCTCTGCGTGAAGTGCAGTAGATAGGAAACCTGGAAGTGGAGTTTGCCTGACTTGATTTCTTTTAAATTATTAATGCAGAGCTTATTTTCTAGATTTGAAGGAAAAAATAGAGGGTCTCCACCATCTTGTGCGCAACACCTGCAGCTGACTGTAAGGACTGTATTTTTTTCTTTTGGAGTGCACTCAGATTCATTTCCAGCAGGTATTAAACATGCGAGCGTGTGTTTGACACTTCACTGGAAGTTGAACCCAATAGAAATGTCTAAGGTAACAAGGAATTCAGTGTGAAGCCATTACTGCTTTCTTGTATATTAGCCCTGGGAGTGAAGGAGGGAGCAGGGAGGAAGAATTCTTCATTGGAGCTTGGAAAGAGTCAAGGGTGCAAGGAGCCATGAGCTTATAGGGAGGTCAAGGAAATAATCACGTGATCATGGCAGGGAAAGCAAAAAAAACACCTCAGTAAACAAATACAAATATACAGCCCAACAGGAATCTCGCGTTACTGCTGATTTCATATTAGATTAAAACTAACGTGAAAATCAGCACATGGGCAAGCAGCCTGAACAGCAGAGAAAAGAGCACTCCGCTTATGTCCTATTTGTGCACTACTCTTAAGCATCCAGAGCTGGCCTCTCTCGAAGACAAGATGCTGTGCTACAGCAACCATGGATCTGACTCAGTATGGCAGCACTTATTAATCTGAACAACAAAGAAACTGATAAGCAAGATCATGGAAACCCTATTCATTGGACCCAGTAATACAGTAACTATTAGTGCTATCTTCAGGGTACTTGACACCCATCCACGCTCGCTAGCACTTAGTGCAGCATGAATCCCACAGCGCCAAATAGGGCTCACACCAGCACTAACCAAGAACATTGGTACTAAATGCCCAGATAAAGGGTATTTTCAGACGTGACGGGGCCAATTGACCCCGTCACGAAACCAATCTGTTGATCCCCCACCGGGGCCACCGCGTCACGGCCCAACAGATGTGCTGGGGGCTCCCGGCAGGGAATCGGGGAGGGGGCAGGGCCGCGCAGCGCAACGTGCAGCCGCACGGCCCCACCCCCCCCACGCTCCCCTGCCACCCACCCTCTGGGGAGACTGACGGGCGCCGCGGCCAATGCGGCCGCAGCGCCCGCCCAAATTGACCACAGGCCGGAATCCCTGTGGGGATTCCGGGCTGTGGCCACCGTCCAGATGCGACGGCTCGGTTCATCGCAGCAAGGAATCGCCTTCACCACGCGATCACCGCTGGCCCCGCCGATCGCGTGGTGAATGTGATTCCCCGCCACAATTGACCGTGGTGAACATCTGGGGGGGGGGGGGGGGAAGACAGCCGTTCCCCCCATCAGACGTTACGCGCTCACAACCACAACAGGGAATTGACTGTGGTTGACTGTGATCTTGTAACGTCTGAAAATACCCGATGTTGCTGCCATATAGTCTGCACTGGAACAGTGCAGGACACATACCACCACACGTAGTGTTATGTAGTCCCGACTCTAGCTCCTATATGTATTTCTATCAAGTTAGCGGACACCTTTTTCAAAAGCCCTCTTCTCTGAAGTGGTTTCACTTGTATTGAATACTACATTCAAGTTTCCAATATTATTTTTAAAAAAGACACTAACAAAACAAACATGCCAACACATCTTTACATTTATGTGCTTATTACAGGGTGTAGAGCAAATGTTATGCTGGCTTGGCTGCTATTATATCATAGCAAAATCACCACCATTTTGGACACACTCCAATGTCTGGACATACTCTGATGACTTTAAACCTAATATAGATTCCTTGATAATAGTGATCCTGCCAGACTTGCAGAGTTTGACAATACAAATCATAACCTTTTTCTAGAAGATAGTTGTAACATACTTTTGTCATAGAATATACTGTGTTACTTTAGACAGATATAGATCTTTCTCCAAGCCTCCGAATAAGATAAGCAGACACATTGAGGTAACTGCATCTAGAAAGATTCTGCCCCATCTTGTTTATGTACTCATCCACTATATGGAATCACTCTCAACATGAACAAACTACTGAAGGTTAGTCCTTGTCTACCATCATTAAAAACATTACACTACATGAAATTCAGATGACACTCAAGTCTATTTATAACCAAGACTAGAATAGAAATCCCTTTATTACCAAGATTTTTTATTTTATTATTTTTTAAAACGTGGCCTTAGGAGATGAGCGGTTCAGTTCAACTTATGCAGGGACTAATATTCACTACATTTTCCACATTCGAAGCAATGAGGAAAACAACGTGAATATGGGTTCCTGATCTTATTCCATCTTAACAAAGGAAGACTTAATTTTTGAGATGGAGACCAAGTAGTCTAGATGATATCTTTTATTAGACCAACTTCTGTTGGTGAGCATATGCAAGCTTTTGGACTACACAGGGCCCTCCCTCATGCAAGTAAAAAGTCAGAACTACAGACAGAGCAATGCATGCAGATGTGTATGTGTACATCTCAGAGGGCATGCAGGAAGTCTTTGGTAGAGCTAAAGACTGAAACTAGGTTTCTTGTGCCCGCCTGAGCACTCTAACTTTTCTTCCACACTATATGACAAGTGTTATTAGACAGCAATGCAGCAAATGTCATATTTGTAGTACCTGGGGGAGAGGAGTGGCAGGTGAGGGAAATCTTCTAATCAATCAGCACAGCTTCAGGCTGAGAAACTCATGCACAGCATATTTTAAACTTCTCCAAATTGTTTGGCTGTTCTAAAAATCATGTTAAAAAGAAGCTGCTTCACCTCATGATAAGGTTCTTGGGTATGTTGCGGTTATCACTGAGATACTCCTTTCTTTGTTCGCCAGTGCTGTGGATGCAAGTACCGGCACTACAGAAACCAATCCCACTGTTGCCCCTAGACCTCTCTTCCGCCCCATGCACGGACTCGTATCAGCATCCGCTAGTGGAGAAAAACGGGCGAGGATCGGAGCTGCACCTGCTCCATCCAGGAGTGAGCAGCGAGCTATGGAGGCGCCTAACCAAGACGCACTCCGAGCATCAGACCCTACTGCTACTGAACAGCTACTGGGAGCAGGCGACGGAGAGGCGCTCACTCGCTCGTTCTAACGCACTGCACCCCCCGGGCCAGCAGCCACAGGCGCCCATCCGCTACCTTGCTGAGACTCCTGAGCCAGTGGGGTACGGTGCACACGTCCCCTCCAGCGAGGGGCTACAGAGCGAGCGGGAATCCGTTCCAGCCCCCGGGGAAGGTGCACAGCGTCTCTCTCCCTCCCCAGGGTCAATTGCTGCTGCCCCGTCCCCTCTCGGCCACAGAGCGCGGGAGCCCCCCATCCCCACGACGTGAGAAGGAGGGAGATGACACGACCCAGGGCGAGCGCACACGGACATGCCGCTCCCCGCACCGCGAAACTGCACACAGACAACGACCCTTCCCCATCTCGCCGCCCCCAGAACTCACCAGCCAAGGCGACAGCAGGGCCTCCTCCCCCTCCGCTCGCCGTGGCGTCTCTACGTCACCCTACGTACTTACCTCACCTAGCAACAGCACCCGTGCCCCCGGCGCGCTGACGTCCTCAGCAACACAAGGGGGTGGGGCTAGCTACTCTGACTGAGGCCCGTTTCCGGGCATGGGAAGCGCGGCCTGACGGAGATGGGAGGTTTCTAGGGCTGCGGCCTCCTGGTGTCCCAGCCGCTCCCTTCTGGTCTCGGCCGCTGCTGCTCCTTGGTCGGCCTTTGAAAAAACAGTCCCGCCTTCTCCTGTCGGGCTACTCCTACCAAGACAGGGCAGCGCTGGGTCCTGGTGTGAGGAAGACAGCGGGGGCGAGATCTATGGAAAGGGAAAGGGTGTTGCTAATCCTAAATATCCAACCTTCCCGGCTCATAACCCACCCACCCCCCTATAAATGCGGGGGGTGAGGCGAGAGGGGGTTGCTAGTCTTTAGCCTTTTGGTTTCTGAGGCGTGAGAGCCGCGTGCTCCAGTCGTGGTTTCAGCCCAAGACACAGCTAAACAAATATATTTTTAAACTCGAACTTCAAATTCTGTTGATTATAAACCCGACTCTTCCGCTCCTAACCTTCTTTTAAAAAAATAAAAAAAAAATCCCAACCAGTAACATTGGCAGACATGCAGCAACATCAGGCAATGGCAACTCTGCATTTTATTTGTTGCTGGAGGGCCTCCAGCAACAAATAAAATGCAGGGACTGGCATGTTGATGGCTTTAACAAGTTGCATTAAATGCTAGGGATGAGACACCAGGGAGAATACCAGATATTGGATTTACCGGTATTGGATCTCCCCGGTATCAGATTTACCAGTATCTGCATACCGGATTTTTAACATTGGCCACTTTACCGGGTTTTTTATGTTGTGGCCATTGACTTCAATAGCAGCAATGTAAAAAAAAAAACAGTAAAGCAGCCAATGTTAAAAAGCTGGTATGCCGATACCAGTAAATATTAGATTAATCCAACACCTGATTATTGGGTGTATCAGATTTATCCAATACCGATACTCCCACCCCTAATTGCTATGTTAGTATGGCAAGAATAGCTCTGACCCAATAGGTGATGGTGCCTGAGCTACTCCACATCCTATTAAAACAGCTATCATGAGACTCGGATTCAAAGCAGCCTAAATTCCATAGAGGTTTAAAGAAGCATCATCCTCAAACAAAAGCCCACTGGGCAGGGACCTGTCTAAAAATCTGTGACTGTAAAGCACTGTGTATGCATAGTAGCGCTATAGAAATTAGCATTAGTACTTAGTAGTAGTAATCCTCAGGTACAGTGTCAGATTTTACCAATAGGTTACAAATTACCAATAGTAGGTCTGCAATTTCATATTTGAATTCCTTTAGAACTCGGGTGAATACCATTTGGTCATGGTGACTTGTTACTATTTATTTTATTTTATTTGCTCTATAACCTCTTCCAGAGTCACATTGATTTGTGACAGTTCTTCTGATTCATCCCCTACAAATAATAGTTCTGGTGTAGGTATCTTGCAAACATTCTCTGCGGTAAAGCTGAAACCAAAGCATTAATTTAGCTTCTCTGAAATGCCCATAAATTATCCTCCCTGAGTGCTCCTTTCACCCCCTGCTCATCTAATGGCCCAACTTACTCTCTAGCAGACTTCTTCCTTATGATGTATTTGAAATTTTTTAATTAATTTTTGCATCTTTAGTGAGTCACTCCTCAAATGTTACCCCAATAGTTTTGTCATTCTTCCTCCTATAAGTATGCCAAATTTTAATTATATTATGATCACTATTACCAAGCAGCTCCACCATTGTTACCCTTTGTCCCAGGTCCTGCACTCCACTTAGGACTAGATCCAAAGTAGCTATTCCTCTTGAGGGTTCTAGGACCATCTGCTCTAAGAAACAATCTTTTATAGAACCTAAAATTTTACCTCCACATCACACCCCAAGGAGACATTCACCGTGTCAATAGTAGGGTAATTGAAGGCACCCATTATTATGTTCCTAACTTTAGTAGCTTGTCTAATTTGTCATTTCATAGTTAATAACAATAAACAATACCATTTATTTCAAAGTGGCTATATGTGCCCGAGTATTTTCATTATTGAGGTCTGTACCAACAATGGGACATTGTATCTTCCCATAAAAAGCTTTCTAATAGCACAAGAACAAAAAGTGATCAGGCTTTTGAGACGAATCTTGTTTTCAGTCATCTCAACATCCACTCTTGGTTAGGCTTTAATTTACATCAGCAGTGGAGATAATGGGTAGAGTGCAACCTCCATGTCAGAATAGTACCATTTGTGTCACGGTTTACTCTTCATTGGAGCAGCAGCGTGATCCACAGGGGAGTAGAAGCAGCAGTGGACAACCTGGACCAGAACAGCAGCAGAAGGGCTGATAAAGAGCAACAACCAATGTCTTTGAATACCTGACTCACTAATGATTCCTGGGGCTGGGAGATGAGGCTTTGTCCTTGGGTCCTGGCCAAAGGGTGGGAGGACAGAAAATGCCTGGCTTCACCAGTGATTTATATGTGCAATCATTAGTCAAAAGCACAGTGAACAGTCATCCCAAGCATTTGTACAGAAAGGATTCAGAACATGTTCACGTGTTTTATTGGCAGTTTTTCATGGGAACCGCCTTCAGACACTCTCACTAATCTAAACTCATTTGTATATATAAAATACATTTGGGGTGTGTCTTTTTGGTTTCTCTGGCTTAAGATAACTGCAGACAAATGTTCAACCTTTTGTTTACAACCACAAAGACTAGTAGAAGACTAGTAATTTAGGGGGACAGGAGGGGAGAGCATAAAGGCTGAAATTCTTCCAATTTCAGCAACTGGAGATTTAAGGAAACAAACCTTAAAAGTTTTGGTAATAAGATTAAAAGTTTGCAACATTACATAATAGCATGCATAGCTATGTACACTGTGAACTGTACTCTTAAATATCTAATTTTGAGATCAAACCTGGTATTATTACTGTATCAGCCCGGATCTTTAAATGACTCCTTATAGTTTGTAAGAACTCTTTGACATGCACCTCTCTTTTAAACCTTATATTGACTCTGTGGCCAAATCCTGCCAATTCGCTCTCCACAATATTGCCCGCATCCGCCCCTTTCTCTCTATCTCCTTGGCCAAAATCCTTGTTCATGCCATGGTTATCTCTCGCCTCGATTACTGCAACCTCCTCCTTGCTCGCCTCCCTCGCTCTCACCTGTCCCCCCTTGTCGCAATCCAAACTCCGCCGCCAAGGTCATTCACTCTGCCCGTCGCTTCGACCATGTGCAGCCCCTCCTCTTCCTTCACTGGCTCCCCCTTCCTGAACGTATCCTGTTTAAACTCCTGGTTTTCACGTTCAAATCGCTCCACAACCAAGTTCCCCCTTCTCTCTCGGACCTAATTTCCCTACGCACTCCTGCACGTGCTCTCCACTCTTCCTTTGTTCCCTTCCTCGCTCTCCCTTGTTTCTCCTGCTCTCCTAGCCGCCTTTGACCCTTCTCCCTCGCTGCCCCCTATGCCTGGAACTCTCTCCCTGCCCACATCTGCCTTGCCCCCTCCCTCCACTCCTTC
>QEPC01013006.1:603824-623275 GCA_003113815.1 Sphenodon punctatus | reverse complement strand
ACCGTCGCAGGCTCAGCCCCGGCTTTTCAACTCGCCGGTAACCTTGCTCCGCCCCTCAGCAGTCTAGGAACAGGTGAGTGGATTAGTGTCCAGCAACGGCTCCTGCTTACAGCCCCGCTCTCCGACCTCAATACCGTCGCAGGCTCAGCCCCGGCTTTTCAACTCGCCAGTAACCTTGCTCCGCCCCTCAGCAGTCTAGGAACAGGTGAGTGGATTAGTGTCCAGCAACGGCTTCCGCTTGCAGCCCCGCTCTCCGACCTCAATACCGCCGCAGGCTCAGTCCCGGCTTTTCAACTCGCCGGTAACCTTGCTCCACCCCTCAGCAGTCTAGGAACAGGTGAGTGGGTTAGTGTCCAGCAACAGCTCCCGCTTGCAGCCCCGCTCTCCGACCTCAATCCAATTTGACTCGAACACAGACAGACTCTGCCCAAAGGACTCTCTCTTTCCTTCCTTTTTGAACAGCTGACTCAAATAACTGGGTCCATGTTAGTATTATCATCCTTTGCAGTCAAAAGCTCGACAGGAGATATAAATATGTCAATTTCACCTTCAAATACCAAGGTGCTATTTTAACCAACTGCTGCTTCGCTAGCTCCTCTTGTGATGAGATGTCCAATATCCTTTCTTTTAACATACTACACATCTGAGAGGCATTTACTGAAGCACAAAATTCTGGTGAGAAGCCCAAATGTTTGTGACTTTAGAGTCTCTCCCCACCATTTAAATGTTTTACCCCTGGAGGGCTACTTGCTCCCTCCGGTATAAATGAGGAAACATCGCCGGATCTAGACAGCGGACCTTGTTCCAGTAACACAAGGCCTCAGTTGTTACTGTTGTGCAAACAGGGTGTATCCCTGTTTCAGCATGCATAATAGCTATAGGTGTACTGATTGGGACACCCAAGATCTCCCTAATGAATTTATTTTGCACAATTTCCAAAGCTTTGATGTTACATACCAGCAAAATTTCAGCTCCATATGTAAGTTGTGCCAAGGCCTTAAACACCTGAATTACAGGTTGAATCAGAGCGTACTCTGATGACCAATATAATTTAAGAATACTGGCTGTAACACAAGCAGCTTTAGCAGTTATCATATAAACATGTTTTGTTCATGAAGCTTTATTGGTGAAGATCATACCCAAAATATGTGTACTGCATTACTTGGTTAAGTATTCTGATACATCCCATGTAGTATTGGCTTCGGCTCATTCTTTTGTTTTCCTAGTTGCAATGGCCTTGTGCCACGCAGTGAACAAAATAAAAATTATTATTATTATTATTACTGCATTACTTGGGTAGCCAGCTTGCACCAAATTTCCATATGTACTTTGTCCAAGAATGCCCAAAGCAGATAACCTGCGATTTGGATGGGTTTCTTGACATATTACTTGCACAATAATTGTGCAATCTATGAAGGCTATTCTGCAGGTCTTTTCTAGTTTGCGAAAGAAGGTGGACATTGTCTGCATACAACAGATATGCTAGTGGTCTACCTAAAAATTAAAGGTGTACTAGCGGCTGTGGCGTAACAGAGCCCACTGGGGTTTACCCCAGCCTCCCGGCACCCCGTTACCCACCTATTATCTGGTACCTTTCCACTGCCACCACCCAGAATTTATTCAGGCCGCGAGTCTCATCCCTCTGGGGAGAATGAGAACTCTACCCTTTTCTTTAAACAGACAGGCCCGCAAGCCAGAATAATTCAGTTCCCACGTACTGCCACCGGAGCCTACAGAGGCGTTTATGCTCACGCTCACACACACACAGATCTGTCTCTTATACACATCTAGATGTGTATAAGAGACAGAGCCTAAACTGGTCCCTCAAATGTAACATTCAATTACTCACAGCTTTAGGTGCGCCTTTGCCTTGCAGCAAAGGGGTTCAGTCCTTAGGTTCAGTTTAGTCCAAACAGGCCAGGAGCCATTCCCTTAGCTCCATAGCAAAAGGTCAGTATATCAGAGCAAACAGAAGTAAAAGTGGAAGTCTCTTTGAGAGGCGTGGCTTTGGTCTTTTTAAAAGCCCCCTACCCCTCTTTCGTGATTGGTCCTTGGGAGGTTACCTGGCTGTACCTACTCCAATCAGAGAAAGATTCCCCCCAGCCATGTTGGCTGTAGGCCCCTTCCCCCAGTATTGCGAAATCCTGTCATGCGGCCAGTTGTGAAACCAGACCTAGTCAACCTGGAAGTCAGAGTGTCAGTGAAGGTCACATGGAAAGGCAGGGCTGCTCCTAGCAGCTTCTGCCACAGCAGCCTTGGTAATCCAATCAACCAAATCGTTGATGAATAAGTTAAAAAGCATCGGAGCCAGTAAACACCCCCGTCAAACCCCTGTGCGGATAGGAAAGGAGTCTGATAAATTGCCGTCAAAATCCAATTTGACCCTTGCCTTAGTATTGGTATGTACCCTTGCAATCAATTCTAAGAGATCACTATGTATACCCATATCTTTTAGCTTGGTCCATAGTATGGTCCTATCGACTGTATCAAAGGCCTTTGAAAAAAATCTATGAAAGCAACGAACAACTGGCCAACTCTAACTGATGTATACTTGTCCACTACATGAGCTAGGACAAGACAGTGGTTTAAGACAGAGCTACCCTGTCTGAAACCAGCCTGCTCTTCTGTCAGTAGACAATTCTCCTCGATGCATAGAAGTAAATTTTCCAAAATAAGCCTGGAATAAATTTTACCAGCTATGGGAAGCCATCTTATGGGTCTATAAGATACAGGATCAGTTCTAGATCCATGTTTGTAAACAGGAACAATTATGGAAGTATTCCAATTTCTGAAAAACACTTAAGGTTATTAAAGTAAATAAACATGCTAAAATTGGTGCCCGCTATTCTGCAAATTCTTTAAACATTTCCAGTGGTATATCATCTAATTCTGGTGCTTTGCCTATCTTCAAAGCCAAGATCTAACTAAGGATCTGCTTCTTCGTAACTGCCAATGGCAATGAGATTGTATTATCGATTTCGGCAACAGCTACAGGCATCAAATCAATTTCACTGGAAACATTGAGGGATCTGGCAAAGATGTTCCTATAATATTGAACCCATTCCGCTTCATTAATTGGCATAGAAATACCATGGCCTTTGGGATTTACTATTCCATGAATGTTTCCAAAATTTAGAAAATCTTTCATGGCTGCTGCTGCTGCCGCCTGTAAATCCACCCCGATTCTATTTTGTTTGGCCTTTTTCTTTTCTATCAGTAATTTCTCGTAGGACCTTCTAGCTTGTATGAATTCTTTCCATGCAGATACAAGTCTGCAGTCCTTCCAACTCTTCCTAAGATGTCCAAGGTGAGACTTGGCCTTCCTACATTCGTCAACAAACCATCCACTCATAACTGTCAGCTTATAAAGCTTGGCCCTAAGGCTAGCTTTTGTCACGGCTTTCTCCAGCACCACCATCAATTCCTCATAAGCTATCAATGAGGAATCTTTGTAAACATTTCTAATAATTTGTTCTTTCAGGGTGTCTAAGTCTGGCATTTGCATATAATCAAAGGTCTTCATGAGTTTCTAGTGATGACATCTGTTGTGTCTTAGAAATCTCTTTTCTTTTAGCTGATAGTTGAAATCTTAGATCTTTAACAGGTATAGGCCCCATTATATCCACTCTTAATGGGTTGTGAGCACTCTCAGATCTGGTTCTGACTTTAAAATTTGAAAACACATCAAAGGCAAAAATGGGAAGTAAGTCAGTCTATAATACTTGTTCCAAGTGGAGATTCATATGTAAAAGTCCCCAAATAAATCTCTTTCAGTGTGTCCATTATAAATTATACGGTTGTGATGTATCAAAATTCCATTAAACATTTCCCCACCTCGTTTATTATCATATCCTTTGATACCCTATGAGAAATTCCTGCAGCCTCTAATAAAAATTCATGCAAGGAAATAGCTTCCGGGGAGCCAATTCTGGCATTAAGATCACCTATCCAGATAAGAATAGCTTCAGAGTACTTAGATTCTATCAGATCTAGAAAATTATCTAAAAGCTTCAAAACATCTTTCTTATAAAATGGTGACATTTGTGGGTAAGAATTCAGAATCACAAATATTCTCCCTTGAACATTGTGCCATTCAACGACCAAAGCATTATCTATAGAAAAGAGGGAGAGTTTTAAAGAACAAACACCACCAACGTAGGTGAAACTAAAATAACTCATCCAGAACATCTACCCCTATTCCTGAGTTTAACTCCCAACTTACAGAAAACTTGATAATTCAGTTTATCAAGGAAACTTTCTTCTCCCTTCCCTAACCAAGTTTCTTGGAAACATAAAATCTGATGGGTAGCAAGAAACTCACACCAGTCCTTATCCTGTATTTTACTTTTCACACCTTCTACATTCCATGAAAGTAAGGAAATAGGGAGATATTCCGCTGACTCTAGTCAGTCTATGACATCCAAATTTCCCATTAATGTCATCTCTAGAGGTATTGTTGTACAATCCTTATCTGAGGAGTTTTCCTGCTTCTGGGGAGGGATCATGGAAAGCTCCCATCCTCAAGTTGCCCTATCACATCCTTAGTTGACCATGTAACATAATAGTCATCTTCTATGGAGAACTCCTCCTAAGACAAAACAGGAGAAGTCTCCAAAATCGTTGTTGTCCTCTTGGCTTTTTCTACCTATATGGTTTTTCCCTTCTATATTTTGTAGTTTACAGATTCCTTCATAACAGCTAGGGGATCATAATATGGACCTTGCAAGCATATTTTCAACTCTTTGGATAAATATTCCAGTAGATTTAAGTATTCGACGCTCCCCCCATATTAGTTCAACAGTACTAATATGAGAGAGTCACTTCCCATCCGAAGAACTGGTATCCGTCACAAAGGGGGCGCATTGAAAAATTCCTCTGAATCAAAATCCAAGCCCATATAGGTCTTCATTAAATACTCTAATTCGTTTAGGGATAATTTAGATCCTCTCAGTAAATGGAGAAATGACCTCCTCTTCTTGAAATTAAAAATCAAAGCAGAGGCCCATTTCTCCTGAGTTTCTTGGGGCCAGATTTTCAGAGGAGGCACATAGCTACCCTTTTCTTTCTGACAATTATCCTGATCCTTTTCAGACTGAGGAGAGAATCAATTGTGATTCAGGGAGGCGATCTATAGACCCACTCCCTTGGAATGGGTCTAGTGATATTAATGTCTGACCTACTTGCTGAGACCCCTGTCTCCTACTATGAGAAGGTGGAAGCAAAGGCAATCCTGGCATCCCATCACATGAAACATTGGTTTGTGTAGCTATCATAACCATCGATACCTTTTGAGTGCATTTATGAACCTTTTCAATTGATGTATCCTGTAATGCATTGGCTAACTCCAACCATAGACCGCCTACTAAAACTTACGTCTGAAAGATCAAGTCAGACATCCCTTCTAATCTCTTATCGAGATACTGAAATTAAGCTCAGAGTGGGTCTCATTACTGCTCCTATGAATATATATATCATTAGCTAGGGACTTAACAGATTGCTCTACTCTTAACAACTGTGATGAAAAGTAATAGTCATCTTTGTCTACTCCTTGTTGGTGTTGGGGCTCTGAATCATAAGCTTGTTCCAGTACATTGCACTCCTTTGTTTTCTCAGTATCATGTTGCTTAAAAAAATAGGTGTGCTTTGCTTGACTGAGAAGGAGTGGCTCTTTTCTCACTGCAGAAACCAATTCATTCACATTTGAAGCTGATAACATGAATATAGGGGGAGGAATATGTCTAGAGTGTAGCTCCATCTCTGAGCACAAAAGGCCCACTTAATAATAGAATTCTCCCTCAAGCAAAAGTATATACTATGCCTAATTTGAATCCAATACACCATTCTTACTTAGAGAATTCTTTACAATATTACAATTCCTTAACATAAGTAAGCTTGGGTACAGATATCAGTAACAACAATAGCATTCCTTCAAAGGAGGGCATACAACCCCCACATAAGCAATACTACTCAATACAATAAAATATTACAATATACAGAACAGAACAAACATTTTAAATCTTTTAAATAGCCCTCAAGAAACAGTTTCAGATTATCTCCATGGAAGGAAAACCTTCCAACATGTGCTTTACGGGAAGACTAGCACAGCTTTAACCGTACGTCTGCTCGTATCCCAAATTAAAGCAGGCAGTAAGCAAATCTTAGGGAAGAATAAAAAAAATCAAAGATCTTAACTACCACTTCCACCTGTGAGCACCACCACCACCTTCGGAGCAGTGTTTATATGAGCATCAAATGTACTATACGAGTGCAAAACTCCCAGCTCGAGATAACTGAAGGCAGACAAAAAAAAAAGTTAGAGGCTTTGTCCTTCGTATCCTTAGTCCAGTCCTCTACCCTGATAAAGAGAACACCCCAGAATCTCTGGCCACCACATCCGCCCGCAAACAGCCACTAATGGACTCTGCCCTTTGGCCGCTGCCCGAAGGTAGCCACCTTCAGGACAGTGGCTCCCTTTTCAGAGTTACCTGGGGGCGAGGGGGATGAAAAAGTCACAGGTGGTGTGGATCCAAACAGCCCCAGTCCAAAGGAGCAGCACCAACAGACACCCTTCTCAGCCAAGCCTAGAGACTATCAAAGGAAAACCCCTTCTAAACAAAACACATGGTTGGTTTGTTAGGTCAGGAAGTCTAGAGATTGTGAAAGTGTGCTCCTCTATGGGTAGGGAAGGAGCATATGCCCAGCTGCTGTACTATATACACTGCAGGGGCTACAGCAGTGACCCTAGTTCTCTTCTTTTCCAATAAGCTCAGGTTCCACCAAAGGCAGAGTTCAGGTGGGGTTCCTTTCTCCCATGGGCTGTTTCAGGGTGCTAGCTGAACCAACCCCAAGCTTTTCTTTTTGGAGCAGATCACAAAGCAGGAACCCAGATTAGCACTAGAAAAAATACTAGGGCTATCTGGAGGTTATTCCCAGTGTTTACCCAAGTTACTATAGCACCAAGTACTACCAATGCTGTCAAACCATTTTTGGATACATTTTGTTTCCATTTTAAAAGCTTTTAGACATATACTGCCCAATGGGTAGGATCATTGTGCGTTAAGTATTTAATTTGACAAAGTCCAGGTCATCCCACCATTAACATTACATGCTTGTTAAACTGAGAATAGAGATACTGTCTCTCTTAAACATTATTTGATGCCTATGTACTCCTTTTTCATTCATTATATTCAAAATATTTTAAAAAGAAAGACAGAGGGGATTCACACGTGCGTTTAAATCGCACAGCCGCCTCGGCGGCATAGTGCGATTTAAAGTACCCCGCGCTTCCGGGTTAGTGTGAATGCGGTGAGCGCACACATTTCCACTCGGAGCAACTTTTCAAACCGCTCTCCAAACATTTGGGCTAAGTGGAAATGTGTGCGCTCACCGCATTCACACTAACCCGGAAGTGCAGGGTTCTTTAAATCGCACTATGCCGCTGCCGCGGCTGTGCGATTTAAAAGCACGTCTGACTGCGCCCTAAGTAACATGCCCAACTGATGACAGTACTGAATCAGAATCCAGATCGGACTCCCAATCAAGACCACAGCAACCTCTTGGTTGTTATCTGAAATTCCTTTCATGCAACATCAGGTGCTTTCTAATGTGACAACGCCTAAGTGCCGCCATAGACTTACCCGGTCCAGTGTGGAATCAGCAACATTGCCAAGATCCATCCAGGCCTCCAAACAAACATGATGAGGGCTAGCTGATGGAGAGGATGGGGAGCCAGGAGGCACGTCTCGGCCCCAGCCCCATGCTGCATCCAGCAGCCTGCCCCCCCTCCCTGACAGGTGGCCATAGCAGCCAATGATGGCCACCATGGCGCCCCCCCAAAACAGTGATGATTCTGGTTGGGCAGCACGGTTCTGACCATGGTGGTGGCTAGCCCGGGCTGTGACTCAGAGTGACTTCAGTCACAGCCCGGGCTAGCTACCACCATGATTCGAATCCATCCCCATGCTATCATCTGGTGGGTGTTTTCCAACGTGACTGTGGCCCACTGTGTAAAGCGCGCCAAAGCACACTAAAGCCAGCCACCGTCACACCTGAAAACGCCCACTATGTTCCATTCAGGACACAGCTTCACTCTCCTTTTTACTATTTGGGGAGGGGAGGGGAGGGGAGGAGAGGTCTACTTTTTCAGGAATCCAAAAACTTATCTGTGCTCTTTTGGTACAAGATATTGCCACACTGCCTTAATAGCAGTCCACATTCACAAACAGTAGTAAGATATGCAAACACAGGGCTATCAGCACACAGTTGTAGCTAATTACCATTAGATGCAAGCAGAAGCAAATTGCAGGCAACTCAGCTTAACACTCACTGTGTCAGTTCAAGTGTAGCTTTCCTGGAGAAAGTCCAAGCTGTTTTCTCTTTTGCATCTTTTGGGATGTCATTTTTATCTTCATAAGCCAGGAAATAGAGTGAGAAATTCATTGTGGGAAAGTCACATTTTTGGAGTAGTCTGAAAAGCAACAATTTGATTTTTGTAGACATTTTATAGATGAGGGAAAGTTCTCTCCCCCATACACACTTATTGCTATTCTATTATCCTTTTCACTCATGCACTTTCATGTTTCACAATGTTTTAAATTTGGTTTCAAAGCTTGCCAGAAGTAGAGCGTCTGAAATGAACTTTGTCACATCTTAAACTGTATGTAATTAAGGCTGTTGAAGGGCATTAGACTCCCTGCAGCCAGAACACTCCATGCAAGACAAGCACACAGAAGCTGCATTCACACACCCCTGCATTAAAAGTTACCCCCTACTGCTGTGGTCACTGCTAGATATCCCGTAATGCTGTAGAGCTCTGCATTGATTTTATAGGGCAGTTAGACCAACAGCAGGATTAATTCCTTCACACATTATAATGAATCCACGCACAAGGCGAGTTACCACAATTGATAAACCTAGGTTTCTGAGCTTAATTTTTTGGAGTAAAAATGCATTACACCCAGTGCATCCTGCAAGCTAACCTTTTCACATTTTCAAAATAAAAGTGGGGAGGAGGATGGAGAATTTTAGCATCTCATGTAAATGCAGCCAGACATTACAGCCAAAGAAGCTTCAAAGCTCAGTTTCTTTCCTCATGAAGCAGTCATAATGTTGCTCAAAATTTTCAGAAGCAACTAGTGATTATGGATGCCTCAATTTTGGGTTGGCCAACCTGAACACTTTAATGGGCTCCAATTTTTAAAGTTGATAGTCAACAAAATAGGAGCTCTTTTAATATGTCTCAAGTTCGGTAGTTAAAAATTGGGCTTCCAAAAACATCTAATCACAACTGAGAAGCTCAACTACTGCTTTCGTGGACAAAGTATTGTTGGTAAGGAATTTATTTCATAATATCACAGTTTTGACATGATTATTTCACTACAGGATCAAAAATGAGAAAATGGGCTGAAGAGCAGGCAAGTTTTTGTTTAAGCAAATTAATTAGATCATTATCAAAGATGGCCTGGAGAATGGAAAGCTTGCTCACATGAGACTGAAGAGTTACCTCCTAGTTCTCTCCTGTAGCAATTTACCCCAGTGTATACACATAGCTCCTGGATATGTCTATCCTCATTATACAGGAAGGATTTGTCCGTAATTCAGATCAAAATAGTTTTCCTTTAGGTAACTAGCAGAATATTTCAAGCTAAACAAAGCACTGCATGAATGATCCCCTTCAGCAGTTACCCCTGGGATGATAGTCACCCAGATAACAGTTACTTAGCATAGCTATCCATTACCCAAGATAACCGCTTCATGAAAACAAGTCCACAGTATGACATACTGTCCAGTATAAAACCTTATTTAAAGCTAGGTTGAGTTCATTTTGCCATTCAAATTTGAAAAGCATGTTAGAAGTCCCCAGTTATAAAGATTTGTTCAGTCATGAAATTTGCCATATTGGGCACTATCTGGCAAGTCACACAGAAATTGGTACACATAATCAGATCGAGACTTGAGTTTTGTTTGTGCAAGTCTTTACAGGACTAGGGTCTTAAATGTCATGGCTTGCTTTTTAAAACAACACAATAAAAACATTTACATGCAAATGTTTACTCACGTCATTCCAAGAACTCGTGTATAAAAATCCAGTGACGTCTTGGGATCTTTAATCCTTATCATTGTCTGTTGCAACAGAAAGTCCTACAGAAAGATTGTATTAATTGTTATGCATTGGTCTTTAATTCTTGGATGCGTCATGAAAACAGACAACAGAAAGTAATGAAATTGGTTTTTACTGTGAATCAGAAAGTTAAAGACATGATCAAGGCTTAAGGCCAAAAAGTTATTTAAAAAATAAAATAAAAGTTACGATCATTGCCACATGCACAGCAGGATAAAGTTTGTATCAGTACTCCTGTAGACTCTTGTTGGATTAGTAAATTTTTCACTAGCGTGCTGCACACATTTACAAAGCTGAACAATTTTCTCTTGCTAGAGCAGGGGTAAGGAACATCAGACCCAAGGGCCAAAAGTGGCATGTGGCAAATTTTTATGTGGCCCCTTTCCAGTTTCTGGATCTGGTCCTTGGATGCAGTTCCTACCTCTAGTCACTGGAAAACTGATATCAGTGTATGGGAACAGCGATAAGGACATGGACAGAAGAACAGAGGACAGATCCATGACACAAATCCATAATCCCGGGCCCTCCTGTTCTTAAGTGCTTGGAACACAAACTGATCCCTCAAGCTATTTATGGGGCTGAAATCTGGGGCAGCCAGAGCAATCTGAAAGTCTTCCAGAATACACTCATGAGAACATTATTCGGTACTCCCAAATCCACTCCAGCCTCATTGATGTGTGCAGAACTGGAAATTTTTCCAGTTAAAACCAAAACGCAAGGACAGGTTATCAGATACTGGTTTAAGCTTATAGACATGGCTGATGATGCTCTCCCTAAACTCTGTTGGCTGGAAACGATGAGAAGTGATTCAGAGCTTCATTAGAGAGAGGGCCTGGACTCTCTGCTTAGTCAGCTGGGGTACTGATATTTGTTACTCCACTAATCAGTTTCATTGTGTGGTAGAGTGGCTATTCTGAAAAGACTGGAGAATGTAGCTGGCCAGAAACAGCTTGCCTTGACTTCCTCCAATAAAATTGCCCCACTCTACCGTAGCTTGAAAGAAAGCTGGGGCAGAGAAGGGTATTTGGTCAGTCTCCAAAACTTTAAACTCAGAAAGGCATATACACTTTGCCGGTTCCAATTACTTCCTTCCAAAATCTTTGAGGGCCGTTACCAACAGATACCGTGGACACTCCGTAAGTGTCCCTGTGGTCTGGAACAAATCGACAATTTACAGCATATAATATTCAAATGTACATACACAGAGCCCATACGGGAAAACTGGCTGATTAGGTTACTATGTGCCAAAAAGTTCTGGCCAAGCAGATTTTTGCTTCAGTTTCTTCTATTAACTAGAACAAATACAGTCCAACTGCGGGAGATAGCTATCATTTCATTTAATGATGGAGGCCAGAGAAAGGTTAACTAGAATTAACTATGTAGGCAAGGATACTATGTAGTTTGTAAAATTGTGTTTATCAAACAGGGTGGACCAACCCTGTGAAATGATCCATTCATGGCATGAGCAACTGCCAGAGTTTTATAGATGTTCTGTGTACATATGTTTGTAAACCTGTTGTATCTGGAAAAATTGTTCAACAAGTACATGGAAACGTTGTCAGCTGTATGCGAGTTGTTTTACTTTAAGTTTGGATTTTAAATGTTATTGTTTTTCTAAGTTATGGTGAGGGCCACGAGCCAAGCCAAATAAAGGACTATTGATTGATTGACTGATTTTCTTGAGTGCACCCCTTAGGCACCCCTGCCCCCAACTTCTATGTGGCTTGCCGAGCTTGCACTAATTTTCAAAGTGGCCCCTGAGAGGGAAATGATTCCTGCGCTAGAGACAAATACTTCAGCATTTCATTTTAAAAAAACTTTTATTATTCAAATAATCTACTACAAAAGTCAGTATTAAAAGGAATCTCAATATTCCACATTACACTTCAAACCTTTCTGATTAGCCTTTAACTACTACAATTCCAATGAATTTACCCTTCTACATCATTACCAATACTATATACTGGGTTACCCCCTCCCCCTATGATCTGAACATATTATCTATTCCCTCCCAACAATATCTAAAGTGACTAGCTTAAACAAACTTCTTATTCTAGAATCACTGTAGATCTACTACTCATACCTTGTCTGTCTCTATTACAGCTAAATCAGCATTCCATTTTTAAATATTGACTGAAAAAAACTAGTTGATGCAATTATTACTGCCATCATTTTATTCATAATTACAGTCTTTGGGCCATTGTTTTCTGGCCAAGTTCTGCCCTTAGTTGGCTAGGCTTTAAATACTTAATTAGGACCTAGTCCTGAAAGCTATTACAATACACACACAGGCGTGCCTGTGCAAAATGGCTTGCGCCACTGGGGCCATCCTATTAAGCTTTATTCTTTATTTTTCCAGTTTATCAGTGCCTTTGATATTCAGGCTCCAGTACTTTATGCAGTTTTTGGGTTTGTTTTGATGCGCAGACACACTCACCAAATTCAGAAGTCTTAGGCAGATATAGGCAATTAAATGACACTTATTTTTGTAAAATGGAATTTCCCCCAGGGAACTAACTCCAATAAGTGTGCTTTGAAAGACAGTAAGACCCTATAGCTAGAATCGTATCTACATCGTGTATCCATTTCTAATGCAAGGAAGTCTCATATACCTCAGTAAGCTATGGCACAAAGGACTTTATTTTGCAGCCAATCTCCATTTTCAGAGCACAAGAACCCATGGCATATCATGTCAAGTTGCAACAACTAAAAAAAGTAAAAGAAAGCCAAATTAAAAGAGGCAAGCTGTCAAGTAAGAAGATCCATCTCCTTTCCCTTAGATATAGAGCTCTTTAGGAGGCTGCCCTCTCCTCTTGCTCCACAAAACTGGGGGTACAGGGTCTGTATCATACTTTCATTCATCGCGCGCATGCTCCAATCCTAAAGAATTGGGATTGCCGGCGATCCTTTCCACTAGAGCAGCTTGTGTTGACGAATAGGTGCGAACTTCCCAACTTCTCCAGCCCAGGAACGGCTTTCCCCTGAAGCAGTCCTCTGCGAAGATGGAAAACGCGCCCATAATTGCCAAGACAAGCTGGCAGAACTTGGTTTCAAAGCTTGCCACAAGCTAATTTCTTTGTCTCTTGTCTCTCTAGAGGAGTTTGTTATGGAAGGGGGCAAAGATAGGATTTCATCCTTTTCAGCAGCTCCCCACCCCCCTTCATTTCCCCATACCTTGGTGCCGGGATCCGGGTCGGAACAGAGACTAGCAACGGCTTCATCGGTGAGTCCGCTGAGCGCTGGCACCTCAGACATGTTCCGCGAAGTGGAAAGAATGGAACCTGCTACAACTTGCTGCAGCCCCACCGCCGCCCTAAACGGAGGGGAGTGCCTTAGACTGCTGCAACCCCAACGCTACAGAGGGGAGCGCCTCACCCAATAGCTATAGGAAAAGTAAATGAGGGCACTCAGTGCTTATGTAACCTCTCTTGCTGAGCTTGTGCTGTTCCTACAGTTCCCAGCATGCATTGCTCAATTTGGGCTCATACTACAGGTCCCAGCCTGCAACACAACATGTTAAGGAAACAGAAGATTGCTGCTTTGTGAACAAGGTTCTTCGAGATGGCTCCCTCTCGCAAATGGGTTGTTGCGCATGCGCGCCCTTCTCTTGCCGGCAGATACAAAGCTTACTAGAATTGAAAAAACGTAAACCCAACAGTTCCTTCCAACCCTATCACTTTAATGTGAAAATGCCTTGGCGGAAGGGTGGGTTTTTGTGAGAATGTGTGCAGCCATCTTGAAGAACCTTATTTACAAGGCAGCAACCTTCTGTTCTTCTTTGAGTAGCTCTTCCCATTCTCACAAATGGGTGCATAGGTGGTGGGGGAATTTTCTTGTGTAATAAAGACAATTACATGTCAAAATCAAAGTGTGGTTTCTTTTATTCAGTTGGAAAGACAGAACTTCTTAAATGTTAACAAACACTGGTAAGTATTGTATATAAATATAGTTCAGAATACGAACTCTTAATTACAGTGTTTAGTATAGCTACTCCCAGCGAGGTTTCGCTCTCTGAGCTCAAGTGGAGAGCATAATGTTTCGTAAATGTGTGCTGTGAACTCCAGGTCACTGTTTTGCAGATGTCAAGAGGAGAAACTGCAAAAAGTTGTGGTTGAAGCTCCCATTGCTCTCACTGAGTGGACCTTTAAATTAGGCGGGGGTTGTCTCCCTACCTGCTGGTAGATAATGGAAATCACTTGAACCAACCATTTAGAAATAGTCTGTGAGGAGATTTTTTTGACCCAACTTACTGAGTGTAGGAGAGACAAATACACGATCTGTCTTCCTATAGTGCTGTGTTTTGTCTAAGTAAAGAAGAACTGGGAAGGAGGGTGGGGTGTTGGCTCCCTGGCCAAGGCCCTGGAAATCTCCCCCTCCCCAACACACACACACCTGTAACCACTCTGCTGTCCCGCCCCCTACAGGTAACCAGCATTTACAAAAGGGGAGCTGCCCCTGGGTGGGGTGGGGTGCAAGGACTGGGAAGGAGGATGGGGGTGTTGGCTCTCTGGCCAAGGCCCTGGGAATCTTGCCCTCCCCTGTAACCACTCTACTGTCCCTTCCCCTGCAGGTAACCAGCTTTTACAAAAGGGGAGCTGCCCATCTGGGCAGTGGCTGAAGGGCATCACCAAAGGGTGAAGTACTGTTGGCGGGCCGTTAGCGGGCGGAGGTGGCTACCATGGATGTTATACCTGTTCTGCAGTGTACCCCTGCATGGTGACAGAGACTGGGACATTGCCTTGCCCCCTCCCCCTATGTGGGTGGGAGTGGGGGGGAAGATACTAATGGACAGAGAAGTTGGGTGGGGTCCTGTGTGTATTGTGTAGGGAATTGTGATATAGAAGGAGTGGAATTTTGGGGTGTGTGGTGTGGGGGTTGTTGACCTCCCTCTGGTGGCAGGAGAGGAAGGACAGGTGTGGTGTGGAGGGGACCCCCTGGTGTGAGCAGGGGTGACCCTTGGGGGGGGTTCCTGCTGGTGGCAGAGGTGGGCTTGGGGGGGTCCTTCTTGCTGTTCTGTCAGGGCAACCTATGGAGAGTGGGTGTCCAATGGGGTTCTCTGAGGAGGGGAGAGGTTCTGCAGCTATCAGGGTTGTTACAAGTCGGGGGAGATATCCTCCAATGGGGAGGTGCGCTCCCTCAGTGAGGAGGGAGTGGTGCCTTGTGCCCGTTCCCCTCTCAACCCCCCATGTGAGTAGGTTGTGGATCAAGGCCCGGGAGACCCCAGGCCCTGGTCTGGTGCTGCTGAACGTGAGGTTGGTTGTCAATAAATCATCTACCATCTGGGAGTCAATTCCGGAGTGGGATACCGACCTCGTGTGTATTACAGAGACCTGGCTGGATGATGAATCAGGTCCTATCTTGGCCGATCTTGTTCCAGCTGGGTTCTCTGTGCAGCATCAGCCTCAGCTGGAGGGACCGGGGGAGGGGGTGGGTGGGTAGTGTAGCCATTGTTATCAAGGATGCATTGTCTTTTAGGAGATATCCGGTGCAGGCTCCACCAGGTGTTGAGTGCCTCCATCTTGTGATGGATTTGGCCGGGGACAGATATGGGGTGCTGGTGGTGTACCGTGCACCCAACTGCCCGGTGGCATTCCTACATGCGCTTGCTGATTTGGTGTCGGATGTGATCCTCCAGACCCCTAGATTAGTGGCCCTGGGGGACTTTAATATCCACACTGACTCTGATCTTGGAGGAGTGAGGCATGAGTTCATGGCCTCCATGACAACCATGGGTCTGTCCCAAATCATCTGTGGCCCCACACATGAGGAGGAACATACACTGGATTTGGCTTTCTGCACTGTTTGAGGCGGGGGGGTCAGTTAGTAGAAGATAGTGGGGTAGAGCCTTTGTCATGGTCTGACCATTACCTCCTTAAGGTGTGCATCCTGGCGCATGTTAGCCCCTGACAGGGTGCAGGACCTATTAGATTGGTCTGCCCCCGGAGACTTATGGATCCGGATCTGTTCCAGAATGCTCTGGGGGAGTTTCCTCTGGACCGTGACACCCGCTCTGTCGATCTCATAGCCTTCTGGAACACCATGTTGGCTGAGACCATTGACAGAGTGGCTCCCAGGAGTCCGCTGCCCTCCCGAGTCTCCCACAGGTCTCCTTGGTTTACTGAGGCCCTGCGGTGTTTGAAGCAGGAGAGCAGGCGGTTAGAGCGACGGTAGCACCGGACTCATGACTGGTATGATCGATCGCAGCATAGGAGCAGTTTAAAGATCTCTGCTGTGGTGGTGCAGGCAGCAAAGAAGCAGTTCTTTGCTGCCCTTATTGCATCTGCAAAGTCCCGTCCAGTGGAGCTTTTCCGGGTGGTGAAAGGCTTGGTCAGTCCTGCCTGCCTCCACTTGGACCTGGAGCAATCCAGTGACCGCTGTTACGGTTTATCGAGTACTTTGTAGATAAGCTCACTTGCATCTGTCAGGATTTCGGTACCACAGTTATTGCAGACGATCATCTTGGGGCTATGTATGCCCCGTTCTGTCCTGTTTTGTGGGATCAGTTTCAGATGGTGTTGCCTGCCGCTGTGCAGTCCTTGTTGGGATCTGTTCGTGCCACTACTTGTGAGCAAGATCCATGCCCGTCCTGGCTGGTGAAAGCCAGCCAGGAGACATTACGGTCGTTGCTGGCTGGGGTGGTTAGTGCCTCCCTTTGGGAGGGCAGGGTGCCTGACTGCCTAAAAGAGGCTGTGGTTAGACCCCTGCTCAAGAAACCATCTCTTGACACTGATGCTCCTGCCAGTTATCGGCCGGTCTCTAACCTTCCCTTTTTAGAGAAGGTTATTGAACAGGCTGTGGCAAGGCAGCTCCAGGAACATCTGGAACGCACCGGTTTCCTTGATTTTCCCCCCAGTCTGGGTTTCGGCCTAGGTACGGTATGGAGATGGCATTGGTGGCCTTGGTTGACGATCTCCATTTGGCGTTGGACCAGGGTCGTCCGACCTTACTGGTCCTGCTAGACCTCTTGGCTGCATTTGACACAGTCTATCATGAGGTGTTCGTGACTCGCTTGCGGGACCATGCCGAGTTGGTGGAATGGTCTTGGACTGGTTTCATTCATTCCTGGCCGGGAGAACTCACCAGGTGGTCTTGGGGGAGTGTACGTCTTCCCCCTGGGACCTCACGTGTGGAGTCCTGCAGGGTGCCATTCTGTCCCCCCTCTTGTTTAACATCTACATGCAGCCATTAGGGGAGATCGCGAGGGGGTTTCAGGGCATGCAGTGTCATCAGTATACTGATGACACTCGACTCTACCTCTCCTTTTCCATTGACCCAGGCCATGCGGTCTCCTTATTTTCTGAGTGCCTGTCAGCTAAGCCGTCTGCAATTGAATCCTGACAAGATGGAGGTGATGTTGGTGGGCAAGGGCTTGGGGGACCTGGGGGTGGTTGAATCTCCTGTAGTCAGGATGTGCTCCTCAATCGGTGGCTCAGTCTGGAATATCAGGTTGTGGCTGTGGCGGGGAGTGCGTTTCGGCAGTTACATCTTGTCCAACGGCTTCAGCTGTATCTCTGACTCCGACCTCGCTACTGTCATCCATGCCTTTATCACCTCGCCACTGTCATCCATGCCTTCATCACCTCAAGCCTGGATTACTGCAACGCGCTCTGTGAGGTTTCCCGAGAAGCTGGTCCGGAGGCTGCAGCTGGTGCAGAATGCCGTGGCCTGTCTCCTTATGGGTGCGGGTCGCAGGAAGCACATAACACCAGTGCTCTGGGCTCTGCACTGGCTGCCTATAAAGCACCGGGCCAGGTTCAAGGTGCTGGTTTTAACCTTTAAGGCCCTTCAGGGCCTGGGCCCTGCTTTTGTGTGAGATCGTCTGTGGGAGCCTTTTTGGAGGTTCCCCGGGTGAGGCGGGTGGCCACCAATGTTAGCTCTTTTTCAGTGGCTGCCCCTGTGCTGTGGAATTTGCTCCCGGAGGAGGCTCGGTTGGCCCCCACTCTCCTGCTAAATCGGCTTGTATGTAAGACCTGGCTGTTCCATCAGGCTTTTGGCGAGGGGTAGGGGCGGGTGGGGGTTCCCCACATATTGTATTTTTACATTTAAAAAAATAATAATTATTATTTTATTGATTATTGTTCACTGCCCTGGGCTGCCCTGTGGGTAGGAGGGGTGGGATATAAATTTTAAATAAAAATAAATTGCCCTCTTTACATTTAAAGTATGCAATCTAGTCAGTCGTGGCTGGTGGGTTTGGAGGCTGGTGGGGCAGTGGGTGGGTTGAACCTTCCAGTGGACCTAGGGGTGGAACCAGGGCAATGGTAGGCATAGCCAGGGCAACGGTAGGCCAGTGGCGTGGCATAACCCAGCAGCAAGGAGTTCCCAGGGTTAACATTGGATGGATGTTACATTAGTTAACTCTGGGAATGCTGCTGTGTAAAGCACTGCCACTGGGGGATAGAGAGCCCTCTTACTGGGGTCCTGTCCACTCTTTCCCACCAGGTCCAAATTAACCATAGTAGGTTTAAAAAATAGATCACGTTGCCATTGCCTGCCTTTATCCTGAACCCTCAAATCCTCAATTTTCATGGCATCCTTGGCCACCTGTAGCCTTTTGAAGGTGTAGGCTTTGGGACAAGCCTTCCTTCTGGCTGGGAGGACTGAGTTAGCTCCCTGTCCTGTGACAAGCCAAATCAGAAGAGAATGAAAGGGAAGAGAAGGACAGGACAGAGGAGAAGTAGAAGGGATTGGGAAAGGATTTGGTTTTGGAGCAGGAGAACAGGAAAGGGAAGAGATGGGTCCAGTGGAGGACAGGGGGAAAGGGTTTCCTTGTTGTCTGCAGCCTAGTAGCTACAACCTATCTCCGACAGCCAAATGCCTGTTCAAGCAAATAGGACTTTTTAAAAAGGTTTGCCCTGTTGCAGGCCGGCACTGCAAGCAAAACTGGCCCTTCAAGACCAGCATCCCTAGTAGCTACACCCTATCCCTGACAGCCAAACACATGTCCAAGCAAACAGGTCTTTTAAAAAAGTTTGCCCTGTTGCAGGCCTGCATTGCCACCAAACAACATTCCAGCAGCAGGGAGCAGCTGTAAAACAGAAACAGGAGGTTCAGGACCATTTTATAAAAGAGTAGTCATGACCAGTAGACACACAAATTCACAAAATGACCGCTCTACTAGAGAGGTGGAGGACGTTTTGTCTCTACTCAAAATATCCCACCAAACTACAAAGGGCAGGGTCATTTTAAAATGCAAGGAACATTCCAGAAAATATTAGATTTTTAAAAAACCCTTCCTCCATCCAAGACCCTAGGTCCTCCACCCGGAAAACAGAAAGCAGACAATTTACATGTAAAACAGGAAAGGGACCAATTTTAACCCACAGTAGCC
>QEPC01013006.1:565315-576819 GCA_003113815.1 Sphenodon punctatus | reverse complement strand
TGCATATTGCAGGGCTGTATTGGTGACCTATGCAGCCCTGAAACATGCATAAATGACCACCAAGGGTGGTTAAAGGGTGGTTAGCATCATGCCTGTTTTCACCCAAACAAAACGTAACATATTTCCAGATGGAATCTTTTTTGCACCCTAGAGATGTCATACATCTTCCCCTTAAAAGATTAGTGCTGTAATTTGTTGATACTTTTTCCACCCTGCTCTGGCCTGAGACTGTAAATAAAAGTGTTTCTGAGGTGTTCTTTAAGTGAATTGTTTGTAAGTTACAGGTTTCAAATGGAGGAAGAGCCAGAGGATAAGACAGAAAATCCAGGTACTGGTGAAGATGCTGGTCCTGGTCCCCTTCCAGCAGAGGATTCCGGACCTCCATCTGGTCCACCAGAGGAAGCTGAGCCTGGCCCCATTCCATCAGGGGATGCTGGACCTGAACCTCCTGACTCAGTTCCACCAGATGATGCTGATCCTGGCCCTGTTCCACCTGAGGATTCTGGTCATGGTTCCATTCCATCAGAAGATCCTGGCCTTGCTCCTGTTCCACCGGAGGATGCTGCACCCAATTCTGCTGCATCACCTGCCTCTATTCCATCAGATGGTGCTGGACGTGGCCCTGGAGAAGATGATGCTTTTGTTTCATCAGAAGAGAGAGCTCTGGAACCCTCTGGCCATTCTCAACAGATGACCTCTCTTCATGTTCCATTAGAAGCCAGTAATCGCAAACCTTCTAAATTTCGGCGAAGCACTAGTGGAGTTCAGTCCTTACAAGAAACTTTAAAAGAAAAACAGGTTTGTAATTGGAGGATATTTTTTTACTGAAACTCAATGACATGTTCTTCTGAAAAAAAAATATATTGAGGCATTTCACCCTGTGCTAATTTGCTCTGCCTACAAAGTTAACACTAAATTCTGGCAAAAGAGCATGCACACACTTAGGGCAATCCCACTCAATTTCATCAGAATCAGATTAATACGATTCACCCGATTTTTCCCAATTCACCCAATTTTCTTTGGATCAGATTAATTCAGGGGTGCACTCATGCTCATTTCACCCCCTCTCTGCCATTGAACTTTGCTAGGCTCTTCTTTGGCCCATTCTTCATTCTAGGCTTGTGGCTTAGAATGATGAATGGCCCATTGAACTGAACAGGTTTGATTTTTCCATTGACTTCAATGGGACATTTCCCCACTGAAGTCAATGGGAAAAAATATGATCCAGTTCTGATTCTGATATGATTCAAATACGATTCAGCTAAATCTGATACCAATTTTGATCCGATTCAGTTTTTCAGTACTACTTCCCATCCCTAACTTGTATTTTGTTCAGTCAGATTGACTCATTTTTTCATACAAACTGTATCCCAGAGTAGAGTACATAGGTAATAATATACTCCTGATTCAAATAGGGGGACTTTTCCTCAGGGGCTAACAGTACTTCTGGATGAAAAACAGAAGTTTTCTCCCAGACATGCCTGTGCACCATTTGAATGTCCGTATTTACCTCACAGGTAGTACTTTGCGAAAATATGCCCTAACTGTGATTTGTACCTTGTAAATCTACCTTGTTATGACATAGTTGAGCCTTGCTATTTGTGTGTGTGTGTGTGTGTGTGTGTGTTAATGAATGAAAGAGTGCAGCAAACATTTCCTAATAACCTCAACTGAGACATAATTGTGCTCAGTCTGTATTTTACTTTGATCCTGCAAAAATATATACATATGTTTAATGATAATAGTCTCACACAAATAACCGGCAAGTAACATTTATTTTTCTGTATCAAGATAGCAATTATTGAAATACTGACTTAGAAGAGAAAAGTTCTGGCAAGCATTTAACATAAACATCTTAAAATGTTGCTGTAGGGAATTCTATGTTGCTCCCCCTTGTCAAGATATCACAGATGCATTTGCACTATTATGATGATTTTGTTCTTCTATTAACTTGTGAAAAGTTGATTTTGTTTTTGGAAAGTTGAGTAATTGGGGATGTTTTTTATACACAATAAAGAAACCAGAACTTGTGCTGGGAGAGCACTTTCAGAAACAGGCTGTATAAATTAGTTTCAAGTTATGGAGAATGTTACTGAGACATGTTGGCAGCTTTTCATTCTTTTAAACATGGCTTTTATGTATTAGGCTCGATATAGAGATGCAAGGGAAGGTCGAAAGATGAAAGTTGATGCTTCATATAAATACATATTTGAAATTCTAGCTGAACGACTTGATTTAGACATAACAGCTGTGGAAGACCTAATTTTGGATGGCCCTTCAGTAAGTTTTTTTTTTTTTTTAATATTTAGTTTAAATAATGTTGGTACTATTTATTTTAGTTTAAAACTAATCATTGTTTACCTTTCCAGTGAAGAAAAATCAAATGCACAAGTATAGGTTGGGTAATACTTGGCTTGGGAGTAGTACATGTGAAAAGCACCTAGGGGTTATAGGTGATCACAAACAACATGAGTCAGCACAGCAGTGTGATGCAGCTGCTAAAAGGGCTAATGCAATTTTAGGCTGCATTCACAGAAGCATAGTGTCCATGGGCATTTTCAAACGAGACAATAGCCTACATTAGCACTCACCAGGTGGGAGTTCGCTTCCCCATCTATTAGAGTTTTCACCAGATGTTAGCCCGCACTCACTCGCACGCACTCCCCACTCATGGCATTGTTCAAGGACATAGTGGACCCACTGTGTGGGCCAGTGCATGCAATGGGTGTTTCTGCCTCCCGTCTATCAGGTTCACCCTCATCCCTGCCCGCATCCAGATCCACCAGCATCATAGAGTTGTACCTAGTGCAGCTGCTAGAGTCCTTGCTGCACCCCCACGCTCACCTCTTGCAGCTGTTTCACATGTCATCACTGTGAAGCCACTACAAGAGAAGAGCACTGCTTCTGATGGAAAGGGGAGTGTTACATGGCCACTTCCCCGTGCTGCTGTCAGTGCTTTATCCTTAATTAACCCCCCTTGTCCCCTCAGTACCTTATCAGGTGAGCTCTCTCTGACCCGCCAGCTGGACACTGCTGCCAAGTGCCTCCTTCTCTGACCCGTTGCAGCTTTCATCTCGGGACTTGATCCTGTTCCTTGCTGCCGGGATCCAGCTAGGGACTATGGCCCCCTAACTACGCTCCAGCTCTCATGTTGGGATCCCATTGTGTTCCCCACAGCCCCATCTCAGTTTCCTCCACTGATCCTCCGCTCTGGCATTCACATTCAAGCTGGGTTGTTAATTTCACAGTGAAATTTCATGTGCTACCACTAGCACAAGAAATTAACAAAGAGGAATCCAACACATAAATTGGTACTCATATTTTTCACTTGTTTTATCAAAATGATAATGAGATGGGAAGAAATGGTGACCAGGGCATGCAAATTCCTAAATCTAAGGGCTAGTACTGGACTTAGCTATCCATCCAAGAGGGTGTGTGGACTCCCTTGCATAGTGTAGTGGATGGATTTCTCAGAATTGACAATGCCTTAGACTCCAATCACTGTAAAGACTTCTACAGATGCTTACAATTACTAATATTTTCTAAAACAAAAAACTTTACAGTTACAATTACTAATATTTTCTAAAACAAAAAACTTTACAGTTTAAAAAACAGTTGAAGGCAGAACCACTTCCAAAACAAAAAACTTTCCTTTTCAAAACCATTTCACAAAATACATTTTCCCCTAACTTAAACTCCAAAAAACATGAACATTAATTACAATTACAATAAAAAAACATGTAACATACATTACAACAAAAATTAAATGCCAAAAAGCATGGGAATTATTTACAGATTTTCACTAACTAAACTATCACATTGTTTCTTTATTGATTTCTTTATTATCATAATTTGATGACAAACAATTTTTTCAAACTGCCTTAACTGTGTCGTTTACATGTATCAAAATTGTATACACGTTATACAATAACGTATACACTGTTGACAATGTCAGTGTAGACAACTTTATACAATCAGTTGTGCACAATGCAATTCTGCACAAAAGGACAGTTAAGACAGTTTGAAAAAATTGTTATTGAATTATGATGATAAAGAAATCATCAATAAAGAAATAATGTGATAGTTTAGTTAGTGATAAATAATAAGAATAAGTATGTACGGTAAGGAATTAAGTATATATATTACGTTAATGTTGATGGCAAATTATGGACTATAGATAGAAAATCTGTAAATAATTTTCATGCTTTTTGGCATTTAATTTTGTTGTAATATATGTTAAATGTTTTTTTGAATTGTAATTGTAATTTTCATGTTTTTTGGAGTTTAAGTTAGGGAAAACGTATTTTGTGACATGATTTTGAAAAGGAAACTTTTTTGTTTTGGAAATGGTTCTGCCTTGAACGTTTTTTTAAACTGTAAAGTTTTTTGTTTTAGATATTTCCAGGGTTGTTTTTGGATGTGATTAATATAGTAATGAGAATGTTAAAAAATATCACACATGTCAGTTATGTGATATGTTCATATGTGGATACACAGTAAGGAAGGATAGAAAGAGAAAACCAGAAGCATGAAAGTCATATCCATGTTTGCCATCTATTTTTAACAGTCATATCCATATTTAAAATATCATATCCATATCTTGAGGGGCAGGATCCAGACAGGGAGGGAGATGCAGAGTTATGGGGCAAGGCAGGAACTCCAGGCTTGAGGCACAAACTGGCTGGGCAGTCCCCCTTCCCCTCAGATTGGCAGTAGTAGGTTCATTGCTTCCCAGGGCAGTCCTATTCTTCTACTCCAGCCCCACACAGGGATGCTTGGAGATCTGCATATGCAGATATATGCAAATCACATCATTAGTCTCTATTGCTTGTGCAGAACGAGCCAGGTTTGTGGTTTTCCTTCCCAGCACAAGGGAGCAGCTGTGAGTGTGATGCTACAGGGAAGGAAAAGGGGAGTGGAGATGAACCTACAGAACTACTCCACACATTCATTTTTGGAATGGGTGGCTCTCCCTGCTGCCCCTCGCCCAACAGCCATTAATGCCACTCAGAAGGAAGGGGAGGAGATGCAGCCAGGCAGGGCTGTTCTGCACTGCAAGTTTAAGCCCCAGGATGGGGAAGCTGTCGGGGCTGGGAGGAACAGGATGGAAGTGCATCTGGGGCAGGTTCTGGGCAGAAGCAGCAGGGGGGCTGTACTGTGGGCACCGTACAGCTGCACTGGGGATGATGAGGAATGATGTCCCCCTCCACGGTCAAACCTTGAACCAAAATTACTCCACTGATGGCAGCTCTGCCATGGGGAAATGGGGGCCAGAGTGAGGGGGACACAGGGCATGGACAGAGACCTCCTACCCTTCCCACCCACCCCCAGGCTATCGTTGAGCTGAGTCTTTGGGTCTGCAGCCTTGGAGTGTGAGATCTAGATCAAGTGCTGGTGTTGTGTGATAATGATTGGTGCAGCCAAAAACAAGTTATTAAACATTTAAAGTCAAGCCAAGTAAGTTTATTTGCACTAGCCAAATGCTATGGCAAAAAGAACAAAATAAAACAAGAACAGAATTTTAAAAATCAGTTCTTCTGGCCAGTGCATGTGCAGTTGAGCAGCTGCTGATCGTCAAAAAACAGCATAAGGAAAGTTACGTGACTCTACTTTTTAAAGTCACATAACTTTATCAGAAGCCAGCTCTGTCACAAAGACTTTAACCTCTAGTCAATTTCATGTCAATTACCAACTTGCCTCAGAAAGCCAGCAAAAGGAAGCTCTAGTCAGTTTCATGTGAATTACCGCCTTGCCTCACTCCATACTTTTCACCCTGTTTGAAAAGTTGCATGACTTTTATTCATTCACTCTGTGGGGAGGATTTTGACTGATCCATATCTCCTCCCCCCGGACGAGTTGAGGGGGACCCCGATCACAATCACACTACACCAGCACTTGATTGAGATCTCAAAATCTTAGTCTATGCAAGCTGGAGGCTCAGCTCATCAGTGGGGAGGAGATCTCGATGATTCAAAATCGTCGGGATGCTGTGCATTTTGACCACAACCAATTCACTTTTAATCCATTATAACCTTTGAATTTCTGGCTGGATCTTCTTCAAACTTTGCACATATGACAGTCCCCACAAATATAAGCCATAGATAATTTTTCAGAACTGTAGGCCAAACGGTTTCCTCAATATTGGGACTTCAGCAGTCTGCTGTTTATAATAGTTCTGCCTTTAATTAATTTTCTTGCAGCTACTGCTGCAAGAAAATTGAAATAAGTGCTTCTTTACCAATTTATAAAAATTTCAGTCAGTGATGTTAGAAAATGGAAACAACTATTAGGTTACCTAGTCCATTTCTCTGTCAATATAGAATAAAGCATTTTTGACACATCACTAAAATGTTGAATATTTGTCCCTCGTCAGACAAAATGGTACACTTTTTAAGAGATGTAAAGTGCAATAGTTTGACATTTGGTGTACCCATGTTTTTGACCATCTGCTTTTTTGATTTAACAGTTATTGGCATTTGATCATTTTTTTGCCAAAAGAGGGAACAGAACTTTGAAATTCTTGTATCAAGAAGGAGAGGCACCAGGAGTAGGTAAGTAAATGCTATTAATTTTAATTATATTGTCATACTAAGCAATTGAATGTGAGATATGGCACATGAAAAGTAATCTTCTGGTCCTGGATTTTTTATAAAAGCTTAGAAAGTTTAAGAGCACTGAGGGTGACGGAACACTTTGGAAAATGCAGAAAAACTTGTGAAAGCTGATCCCCAAAGTTACGCATATATAACTGTATTTTAAGAGAGAGTAGCTTTGAATGCATACACTTTGCATCACATGTAGTTTTGGAAGTAGTTGGTAGAGATTCTCCTAGGTCAGGGGTGGGGAACCTTTTCTCTCTTGGGGACTAATTTGAAAATTACTATAAGCTCTGAGGGCTGCATAGAAGTTGGGGGTGGGGGTGCTTAAGGGGTGCACTCAGGAAGAAGAAGGTCTAAATCATTGATCTGTGCCATGAATCTGTCCCCTATCCATGTGTGCATGTCCTCATCTCTGCTCCCTTAGTCTGGAGTTCACTCTTTCAGTACTTGGTGGTAGGAACTGGGTCCAGGGACCACATCCAGGAACTGAAAAGGGGCCAAGTAAAAACTAGTCATGGACTGCACTCGATCCCCAGGCCTGAGGTTTCCCAATTCCTGTCTTGCCCCCATTCCACCCTTACCTTTCTGTGTGGTGATGGGAATACTTTAGGTTGAATGAACCTTCTTAACATTAGTGAAGAACAGAGGAGGTGAATATCCAAGTTTTACAAACGTTCTTCAAGAGGATGATAAGTGTTTGAACTGTAGCTAGGAATACGTTTGGAAAGGAAAAGCTCAGTTTGGTGAAGACACAGCATGACAAAGCCAGTCTACCCTCTCAGTATGTATGACTTTCTGTCCTAGGCAACTTGGGGGGGGGAGACACGAGGGTATGTGTCCCCCCCATTTTTGGAAGCCCTATAAAACGTGCTGCCCATTGTCCACTCCTGTGCTGCCTCCCTCCCTTGCTGTCAACAGTTACCGGTCACCCATGCTTTCTGTGGCTCTATCAGGTTGAAGTGGTCCCGATTGAAATTGTAGAGCAGGCTGTGACTTTACCATCAGTCTGAGGAATAACCATGAAATATGCAAGAAGATAGCTCTGATGATAAAGTTTATAATTTTATTGTGCTAATTATGTGCATGGCACTTTACTAAATTAGGTTAGCACAGATTCTTGTTTTAAAAGCTTGCAATCTGAAACTAAAATTAATCAAGAGAAGGAACTCACAAAGGAAATGAGGGACAAAAGCTAAAACATAGTGATGGGAAAATACATAGTGATGAGAAGCAGAATTAAGAAAGGACTTGAAAGAAGAAATGGGTCAGAAGAGATTTCAAAGATAAGAGAGAAGTAACAAAGGGTGTCTTTAGACACAATGGAGATCGGATGCTTAAGACATTTGCCATGTGGCTTTGCGTTATGTCTAAGCACCGTCACAATTTTTGGCCACTGGTCTGCCCCCCGTTAGCCTCCCATTAACGTCTCATTAATTGCTAGGATGTCTCAGATGTGGCAATTGAGTGTTTTCCCTCTCCCCATGGCTAATGTTGTGTCTAAAGACAGACTGTTCACAGCCATTTCCAGACTATCTGCCTAGAATCCTCCCTGTCTGCCCCCAAACCTCCACTCTATGCCACTGAAAAACAGCTCTTTCCTTGCTGCACACTGTCTTTGCACTCTCCCAAAGCACCCGGGGGTAGGGGTGGGTGAATAGTGAAGAATGAGCTATTTAGATGCAGCACAGAGCAGAGGATTCAGGACAGTAGAGATGGGCGAACGCAATTTGGAGTTCGGACTGAACTCGACCAGTTCGGTCGACCGAACTGAACTCTATTTTCAAACCAACTCGAATTTCTGAACTTGGCTCTGTTCGCCCATCCCTAACAGATAATATTCCATTTAGTTCAATGGGGTTTGAATTTCCGAACTTTGTTCGGACGTTCAGAGTTCGGACCGAATTCAAACAGTTCAGTCGACCAGACCGAATTTCCGAACTCGGTTCTGGTCACCCATCTGTACAGGACAGACCCGCCTGCTCTCACATGGACTACAAATCCCATAACTCCATGGCAGTGCTTCTGTGAGGAGAGCTTCTGGCATGAGCGGCCCGAGTAGCCCCTGAATGTGGAAAAGCAACCATTGGGTCTAAGTACTGCAACATATTAAACATGGCAAAACATGTGTGGTTGCACAATGATGTCAACACACATTTAGCCACACCTTTTCATTGCGTCTAAATGTAGCCAAAGTGTATGGGTTTTGGGAGGCAATTCCAGGCAAAATCAACAGCAGGAGAAAATGGTGAAAGTCACTTGAAGGATCAACAAACCTTTTGGCGATTGAAACTGATGGAATGCCGAGACTGAAGATCATCAGCAGGAATGTAACTTGGAATAAGCTCAGAAAGATAACACACAGCAAGGCCATGAAGAGTCTTAAAGCTTACATCAAGTGCTGTTTTTACATGGACACCCCCCCCAGCGCTCGGTGTTTGGGCAGGTGTGCGGGGGGCGTCTGTGTATATGGCCAGTGGTGGATGGGGGGATGGGTGTCCACTTGGTGTTTGTCCATGTGAATGGGATGGGTGGAGGTGTGTGTGTTCCCACGCAACACCCACCTCCACCCATCACACACCCAGCTCCACCCACCTCCACCCATGTAGCCGTCAGGAAAACTGGAGGAGGCTCCATGGGTGGAGATGGGTGTTGGTGGGTAGAAGTGGGTGGGTGTCCATGTAAATGGACGCCCCCCGCACCTCCACCCACCGTGGTTGAACACCCATCCCCCCACCCACCTCCATCCATGTAAAAAGGGCCAAGGAGTTTATACTGATTACAAAAGAGAGAGGAAGCCAATAAAGAGCTCTGAGAAGAGGTTTGTTATAGTCAAAGAAGTGATGGGCATGATTAATGATCTTAGCAGCAGAATGCTGAACAGAGACTGCGGAGACTCAAGATACAAGAAAGGAAGACCGGAGAGAAGAAGATTGCAGTAACAAAGCTGAGAAATGATAGCAGCATGAACCAAAATTTCTGCTAGAGGATTGGATGAATTTAAGAGATTTTGTAAAGAAAGAAGTGTCAAGATTTAGAAGAACATAAAGAGAGAAAAGGAGAGGGTCAAGAACCAAACCATGAGAAACTTCTACAGAAAGGGATGGCAAAGGGAAAGCTACCACCGAATAAAAAGACACATAGAATAAGCAATTCAGTGAGTAGCAGGAAATCCAGTCAAGGACAGAGACACTAGTGAATCCTAGTGAATGAACAGGTTAATGGACGAGTGAATGGTCAATTGTGTCAAAAGCAGCAGAAAGGTTATGAAGAATTAAAATGGAATAAAGATATAATGTGATGTGTGTGTGTGTGGTTGTGTTTTTTGCAGAAAAAGGTCATTAGTAACTTTTGTAACAGCCTGTGAAAAACTGGCTGTTTGTCACTGGTAACTGTTAGTCCTTGTGGGATTCAGCCTAGAGTGGGGTGAGTAAGTTCTTTTGAGGATGCCACAGTGCACTCTGGGACAGGCATTGTTTGAAGCCCTGGAAAGGGTTAATTGTTGTTGTAAAGACTAACAAATCTGCTAGAGTAGCCTGGGTGCCCTCAGCTGGGCATAGGAAGAAGCTGCAAGCCACCTGGGAGTAACAGCCATAAAAGGCTGTTTTGGAGCTGGGAAAGAGGAGGTGGGATTCAGTAGGTACAGACAGTGGGGCCGATCCAATGACCTGCATGTGCCGTGTGCACCATGCACCCATGTCTAATGGGAATGTATTGTGCTATGCGGAGGGGGTATGGGATTGTGACCACTGGCAGCAAATTCAGAGTTTGTGTCAAAGCCAGGAGGATGGAAATCGGCCAAGGCCCTATTGCAGTCAGGGCAGCCCTGGGTTTAGCTGATCATAGAGGCCAAGTCAGAAGTTAGGCTGAAAGATGCCTTTACTTCTAAACTTCTTGAGCATATTATGTATTTCTGTTTTGATTTTTTCCCCCCTTTCAGTTCTATTTTTAATTCTCTCCAATCTGGTTTCTGCCCTTGTCATTCTATGGAAACAGCTCTGTGGCAGTCTGGTGTTGTTTTAATACAAGTATTTGCAGCATACATGCCAAACAGACCACTGAGACCCTGATTCCCAGTCACTAGTGCTTGATGATGACGATGATTGATTGATTGATTGATGATGATTTATTTAGCACCAGCAGTGTACCTGGCACTGTGTAATCAATTCAATAGCTATAGACAGGTCCCTACCCCAAGGAGCTTACAATCTAAGAGAGACAAGGGAGGGGGAGACAAGGCAGAGGTGAACATCAGGAGAGACCAGGATACAGTATGAGGTTGAAATATTCTTTCAAGGGCAAGAAATGTGGCCCAACAGGAAGCTCTATCAATTGTGACCCACTGGAAAGTAGCCCCCATGCTGGCGGAAATAAAAAAATCAGCCAAGTTTGAGCCATACCTCGACCTACTTACCTGTCCTAAACTCCGTCGATGGTACACATTACTTCGCTTCCAGCTTGTGCCATTGGCGGTAGTGGAAGGCAGATTCAAGCAGCTACCGTTTCACTTAAGACTCTGTCCCTGTAGTCTTCAGGAGGTGGAAACAATAGGGCACGTCTTATTACGTTGTCCCTATTATTTCCGGCTAAGGTCAACTTGGCTGGGATCTTCGTTGCACAGCTGCATTGACCCCTATTCGGAGGCTAGTTACCTGTATTTAATGGCCCTAAATGGGAAGGAGGAAATGCTGGCTTTAGCAACCTTCGCTTGGTTGGCAGGCAATCGAAGGAAGCTAATTTTTGGAAGATTTAAGGTAGCTGGATCTGCCTGACTAGGATTGCCGTGATTGGTTATCCCTACCCACATGGAGTCCTTTTCTCTCTGACAGGAGATTTGATTTTTGGATCATTTCTAGGTTTTCCATATCCTGTTTATTTAATGTCACCATATGGTCATGTTTATTTATT
>QEPC01013006.1:540233-556010 GCA_003113815.1 Sphenodon punctatus | reverse complement strand
ACCTTCTGATCAGCACATGGGCAGGAGCTGTTTGTAAACAAACAGCCTTATCTCCCAGCCCGATCGCTGTCCCCGCTGCTGCTTCAGCGCTACTAGGAGGGAGAGTCAGGTAAGCCCTCCCCCTCCCCTCCAACACAACCCAACCCTACAGGGGTCAGGACCAACAATTTTTTTGGTTTGTTTGTTAAGAATAATTTTTAAAAAGACAGCATGACCGGCCCCCAGCCCGGCCCCCGGCCCACCGGGAATCCTCCCGGTGCATTCAATGGCCAATCCACCCCTGTCAATATTCATGTTGTTGCACCTTCTCAGCCTTACATCACTTGCTTCCTCTCCTTAGCCTCCTTCTTTAATCTCCACCTCTGGACTAGCTCCCCCACCCACACTGATGGTCACTCTCTTGATCTCGTGTTCTCTAGGTACTGTTCTGTCTCTGATCTCTCCTTCGAGCCCCATCCCCTTATCTGACCACTTCCTTGCCTCCTTCCACCTCTCCCACTGCTCCCCCTCCTCTTCCCCATCTCCCTGTCCCTTCCGCAATCTGTAGACCATTGTGCCCCAGGACTTTGCCTCCTGCCTCTCTCCACTTCTCCCCTCAGTCTTCTCCCCCAATTCTGCCATCTCCACCTTCAACTCCTCTCTCGCCTCCACCCTCGACTCCCTTGCACCCCTCTCCTCCTGCCCAGCTCACTCCCATAACCCTCGCCCTTTGCTCACCCCTACCATTTGCCATCTCCACTCCTGCACCCTGGCTATTGAATGCCTCTGGCGCAAATCCCACTACCACGCTGACTTCCTCCACTTCAAATTCTGCCACTCATTGCTCAACTCTGCTATCTCCGTCGCTAGACAGCAGTACTATGCCTCCCACATTCAGTCCTGCTTCCGGGACCATCGCCACCTCTTTTTCACCTTTAACTCCCTTCTCAAATCCCCCGGTCCTCCTCCTCCCTCTTCTCTCTTCGCTCAGGATCTTGCTCTCTTTTTCACCTCTAAGATTGAAAAGATCTGTCTGGAAATCATTTCCAAGTCCTCTCCCCCTACTACTCCCTCCCCTCTTCTTCCTCTCCCCACCTCTCTCCTGTCCTCCTTCCCTCCTGCCTCCCTTGAGGAAATCTCTTCCCTACTCTCCTTCTCCAACCCCCAACTTGCCCCCTGGACCCCATTCCTTCCCGCCTCCTGACCTCCATGGTTTCTACCATCGGCCCTCCCCTCCTGCACATCATCAACCTCTTCCTCTCTACCAACTCCTTCCACTCTGCCTTTAAACACGCCTCTGTAGCGCCCATCTTCAAAACGTCCATTCTGGATCCCTCTAAACTCTCTAATTACTGTCCTGTCTCACTCCTCACTTTTGCTTCCAAGCTCCTTGAACGGGTTGTCTACTTTCGTTGCCTCAACCTCCTTTCTGCCAGCTCCTCCCTTGACCCCCTCCAGTCTGGCTTCCACCCCCTTCATGCCACTGAAACTGCTTTTGCTAAGATCACCAACGATCTTCTTGTGGCTCAATCCAACCGCCTTTACTCTATTCTTGTTCTCCTTGATCTCTCTGCTCCCTTCAACACTGTTGACCACTCGCTCCTGCTTGAATCACTTCACTTCCTTGGATTCTGGGACTCTGTCCTCAACTGGTTCGCCTCCTACCTTTCTGACCACTCCTTCAATGTATCTCTTCCTAACTCCTCTCCCTCCTCCTCCCTACCCCTCTTGGTCAGGGTTCCCCAAGGCTCTGTCCTTGGCCCTCTCTTCTTCTCTATCTACACCCTATCCCTAGGCAAACTCATTGCCTCCCACAGGTTCCAATACTACCTATATGCTGAAGACACTCAACTCTGTCTCTCCACTCCTTCCCTCTCCCCCTCTGTTCAAGTTCGTGCCACCAACTGTCTCTCTGATATCTCTGCCTGGATGTCTCAATGCCAACTCAAACTAAACATGGCGAAAACTGAACTCCGTATCTTCCCTCTCAATCCTTCCTTTCCCTCTTCCCTGTCAATTGCCATTGATGGGGTCTCCATCCTCCCTGTCCCCCAAACCCGTTGCCTGGGCTTCATCTTTGACTTGCACCTTACCTTTAAACCCTACATTGACTCCATTGCCAAATCCTGCCGTTTCTCCCTCCACAACATTGCTAAGATCCACCATTTTCTGTCTGTCTCCTCTGCCAGAATTCTAATTCATACACTAGTCACAAAATCCTGCCCTGGCATTCTCAAGAGAAGCTGCGGCAGATCCCCATTTGCACCGTCTCCTTTCCCGGCCGCCGGCTCCTCTGCACTGCCGTGTCTCCCTCGCCCCTCCCGTTACCGCCACCACTGCTACAGCTGAGAATGCAGCCCTAGTCCTCTCACACCTCAACCAATGTAACCTCCTCCTTGCTGGCCTTCCCCGCTCTCACCTTTCTTCCCTCATGTTCCCTCTGTTCAAAACTCTGCTGCCAGGATCATTCTAGCCTGTCGCCTTGACCATGTGCAGCCTTTCCTCTCTCCACTGGCTCCCTCTTCCTGAGTGCATTCTGCACAAGCTCCTTGTATTCACCTACAAAGCCCTTCACAACCTTGCTACCCCCTCTCTGCCCTGATCTCCCTCCGAACCTCTGCTCGAACACTCTGCTCCTCCTCCATCCCCTCCCTCACCCTCCCACGCCTCCCCTGCTCCCCCAACCGCCTTCATCCCTTCTCCCTTGCTACCCCGCATGCCTGGAACTCCCTCCCTGCCCTCGTCCACCTTGCCCCCATGGTCCACACCTTCAAGTCCCTCCTCAAAACCCACCTCTTCTGCTCCGCCCTTCCTAACTCCTGCTCATCATCCTCACCCAGGATTACCCCCCACCTGTTATCTGTATACTCTCAATTTACTGTAACCAAGCCAAGAACGTGTGCCTGAGTTCTCACATCCTCATGAATGTCGCATCCCTTGTCTCTAGGGCTGTAGCGGAATGTCACAGCGGTAGCTATTTCCGCTGGAAACAGCGTTTCCGCAATTAGTGGTATGGCATGGCAGAGGCTTTCATTCCACTAGTTTCATTCTGCTACTTCCGCAGTTCCACTAATTTCATTCCGCTACTTCCACAGGCTTCGCAAAATAGTGGAAACATGACATTTCCGCTACTTCCGCCATTCCGCTAGTGCCACAAAATAGTGGAACAGTGGTTTTCTGACAGTTTCTGCAATTTTTCTGCAATTCCGCAATTTGCAGAATGCCAGCAGAATTAGTGGAATGTCCACAGAAAAGCTGCAGTGTGGTGCGGGCAATTCTGAAATGGTGGAATGGAATCGTGGTGCGGTAACAACTGCTGCCGCATCAGCCCTACTTGTCTCTCCCTCTGTTTCCCCTTCCCTGTCTCTAGATTGTAAGCTCTCAGGCAGGGACTGTCTGTCTTTTTTTTTTTTTTTTTTTTTAAAGCACCGGGTACATCGTTGGCACTATATAAATGCTTATAATAATAATAATTAATAATAATAAACTTGAAAATGCATTTTTGAGAGTAAAGTTTTAATATTCTATTCTGTTTACAAGACATTTGGCAGGAATCTATCCCACACCTTCCCTGTCATCTCTGCCAAACAACAGGACAATTTGATAAAGGGCCTCAATTTTATAAGCAATTGAAGTTATCCTATTGAAGACCATTATTCAGATAAATAGCAGCACATGCAGTGTCAGTCAGAGGCAGGCACCTGGCATGGCAGGGGGAGGGAGGCTGTAGGAGGGAGGATGGAGAGTAACCCAACAGACTAACAGACACATTCACTAGCCAATTACTGCATGCTTCCAGCTTTACAGGACCAATCGGTGGTGGCTGCGAGGTAGGCATAGAGGCGGCCCTGAGGCAGGCATAGAAGGGACATAACTGGAACTTTGGGGATAGCATCCCAGCAATCAGGAGACATAGTTTACACATCCAGGCTGTCCAGTTATCATCACAATCACATCCTGCAGCATTGTGACAGAGGACATGAGAGAATTTCTATTGGCTCTTTCCTAAATAGATGCTTCCAACTTCCCAGTAACAAGTGGAGGAGAGAAGTTGGGATGGTCACAGCACAGAATGAGGATATTTTGTTGACATTTCTGCTGGCCAATTGGCATCACAAACAGATCTTATACCACAGAGACACATAAGAGAATCCCTGGCATAGGGTCATTCTCTGCATATGTTGTGCAGGCTTATACAATTGGGACCCTTTATCACACCTTTCCAATATTTGTCAGAGATGATCCTGAAGGTGTGAGCTGGAGCCTGCCAAATTTCATGTACACTGGTTGGACTACAAAGATGTTACAGTTAGACATACATTTATATGTTAATTGCTTATACCACCAGGACCCTCTCTGCAATCCTTCTGAGCGTTGACACAGTAAAATTGGGGAGGGGTATAAATCTGCCAAGTTTCATCCACATTAAATGGGAGATGAAGTTACAGCCAGAAATGTATATGCAGATGTTTGCAAAATAACATAATTCAACTGCTTATAAAATCAGATTCCTTTATTCAACCTTTTTGAAATGTGGTACACGTAATCCCTTCCATTGGAGGTATAATCTCTCCAAGTGTCATCCAAATATAATGAAACATCAAAAGGTTACAGCCGAAAATGTGTTTTCCATTGAAACCAATGAAAATAGGACACAAAAACAAAAATGAATTTTTTATATCTATGAAAATGAAAACAAAAGATTTAAATAACAAAAAAGAAAAATGAAAAAGAATAATGACATGGGTCCCTGGTGTACACCTCTTATCAATTTTTTCTAAGTTGTCAAATCTCTTAACTTCAATGATGTACCCAACTGCTCAGTTAGGAAATGCCTTAAATGAAAATATTGGTACCAGAGAGGAGAAAAACTACTACTAATGCTTTTAATTTCCTGATAGGTTAACAATTTTCCTCCCTCAAAAAAATTCCTAAAGCATAAGAAGCCGTTCCTTTACCACATACTAAAATCTCCCAGCTGTTCATCTTTATTAAATACCTTATGATGGAGCACAGACTCCAATGGGGAAATTCTCCAAATAACTGATCCCATATCTTAAACCATATCTTAAAAAAGACTTTCCAAAATAGATTATCCCTCACTTCAGCTGGAACATCCTTCAACTTCCACTATACCAACACAAAAAAAGGTGGACACTTAGCAATACCCTTCCCTATCCAATCTAAGTTGTTAGAATATTAAGAACATAAGAAGTGGCATACTGGTTCAGACCAATGGTCCATCTAGCCCAGCATCCTGTCTCCAACAGTGGCCAATCACGGTGGCTTGGGAGAAGCCCCCAACATGTCACAATGTGGAATCCATTCCCTGTTGTTTCCCCCCAGCTCCCGTCATGTTCCCTGATCCGGTCTGGCTAATAGCTGCTAATGGACCTATCTTCCAGAAACTTGCTGAGAGGGTAAATAACTGTTCCTTGTTTATTAGTTCCATACCATATCATTTTATAGACCTCTATCATATTTCCACTCAGTCATCTCTTCTCCAAGCTGAAGAGTCGCAACCTACCAAGCTTTGCCCTTCTCTGCACCTTTTCTGTTCAGCTATGTCTTTTTTTAGATGGGGCGACCAGAACTGCACACAATATTCGAGGTGCGGTCGCACCATTGATTTGTATAGAGGCATTGTGACATCCTCAGTTTTATTCTCTGTCCCCTTCTGAATAATTCCTACCATTCTGTTTGATTCTTTGACTGCTGTTGCGCACTGCGCTGTGGATTTCATTGTATTGTCCACAACCGCCCCCAGATCTTTTTCCTGAGTGGTAACTCCTAGCTTAGTACCCAACACTGTGTACACATAGTTTGGATTATTTTCCCTACATGCAATACTTTTCACTTGTCCACATTAAATCTCATTTGCCTTTTAGATCCCTAGGCACCCAGTGTCGTAAGATCCTGTTGCAGTTCCTCACAGTCTGCTTGTGTTTTAACTACCTTAAATAACCTGGTGTCATCTGCAAATTTGATCACCTCACTCTTAACACCCTTTTCTAAATCATTAATGAATACATTAAACCGCACCGGTCCCAATACAGATCCCTGGGGTACACCTCTTTTTACATATCTCCATTGTGTAAACTGACCATTTAGTCCAACCCTTTGTTTTCTATCTTTCAACCAGTTTCTGATCCATAGTAAGACACTACCTCCTATCCCATGACTTTTTAATTTACTCAAGAGTCTCTCATGAGGGACCTTATCAAATGTTTTCTGTAAATCCATGTACACTATATCTACTGGGTCCCTTGTGCACATGCTTATTTACACCCTCAAAGAATTCCAGCAGGTTAGTGAGGCATGACATACCTTTACTAAATCTGTGTTGACTCGTCTCCATTAAGCCATGTTTGTCAACATACCCTGTAATTCTGTCCTTAATGATGGTTTCCACCATTTTGCCTGGCACAGACGTCAAGCTTACTGGTCTATAGTTTCCAGGATTGCCTCTGGATCTCTTTTTTCCCCTTAAATATCGGGGTTACATTTGCCACCCTCCAGTCCTCAGGCACAGTGGCAGATTTTAGTGAGAGTTTACAAATTACTAACAGTAGGTCTACACTATACTTACTAACAGTATATTGCACTAAAAGAGGTAATAAGACTGCTACCTTATAATATCTTTGTAAGTTTGGACATCCTATTCCTGCCTATTTCTTTGACCTTTGAAGTAGTGACCATGAAATTCTCGTCCTTTTCCCTCCTGAAATAAATTTACCTATTGTTTTCTCCCAATCATTCATCCATTCTCCTTTAATAGATATTGGCAAAACCATAAACAAAAACAACGGTTTTGGAATAAGAAACATCTTCACTGCAGCCATGTTCCCAAACTAAGATAAGGCAATTTTTTCTCACTTAACCAAATCTTGTTTAATCTTTTGGATAACTGGGAAATAATTTATCTTACCTAAGTCATTGATATTACTTGAAATATTGATTCCTAAGTATTCAATTGAAGATTTTTTCCAATCCAACTGTGTCTCCTGTGATATAAGTAAACGATCATTCCTTGAAATATTAAACCCCAACAAATCTGACCTATCTTTGTTTATTACATATCTTGATATCAATTACTAGTATTGGCCCAATAATATCATCAAACTCTTTAAAGAAGAAACTTGATTAATTAATGTCAGAACAATATCATTGGCCTAAAGCCGATCTTAACCTGGCTTCCATATATCTCCACTCCTTCAATAACAGGAGTTTTCCTTACTGCAATGGCCAATGGTTCAATGCAAATAGCAAATAAAAGAGGTGATAAAGGACAACCTTGTCTTGTACCCCATCCGAGAGAAAATAAGGTGGACCCATATTTCTCAATGATTATAAAAGCTCTCGGAGAGGAGTAAATAGTCTTTATCCACCATACAAAGCTATCCCCCAAACCAAATTGTAATAATACCTGAATACCTCCATTCAACCATATCAAACACTTCTTGAGTGTCAAGGAACAGGGTAGCCATAGACTGATCCCTCCGCTTATATCTTTGAATATAAATATATTTACGACATCTCACTTTTTCTGCCAATTACCTTCCCTTCATAAAACCTGACTGATCCTTATGCATATACTTCCATATCATTCTATTAAGCCTTGATGTTAAAACTGAGGTAAAGATCTTATAATCTACATTAAGTAGAGAGATAGGGTGATAAGATTCCACCAGCAATGGGTCTTTATCCTTTTCCTTATAACTTTTATATTGGCCTCATGCCATGACTCTGAGATAACATTCTCCATCAGACTTCTCTGTAAAATCTGAAATAAAGGGGGTTCCACCTCATCTCTTAAATACTTATCAAATTCACCAGGAAAACCATCAGGCCCAGGAGATTTATTATTAGGGAGTCCTTCACTTATGGAGTCTAACTCTATCTGTTCCAAGGGTGCCTCCAAAATATCCCTATCTTCTTGAGAAATTTTTGGAATCTGCCATTTATTTAGGAAGAATTCAATATTAGTCTGATCTGGATCTGATGATGTATAAAGTTTTTAAATAAAATTCTTCAAATCTATTCAATATTCCCTGCTTATTCTCTATCATTGACCCATCTTTATGTTTAATCAATTCAATTATTTTCATAGACATTTCCCCTTTAATCCTATCATAGACATTTTCCATTTAATCCTGTCTGACAACATCCTATTAGACTTATTCCCAAACTCAAAAAATCTCTGCTTTGCATAGAGCTGAATTGTTTCTATCTTATTTAAGTCTAACAGACTTAATTGTTCCTTACATAGTTGAAGAGTGGTATAATAGCCTTCGTAGGAGCATTAATATGAAGTTTTTCTGCCTGGATTATATTTTGTACCAATTTATCCCTCTGCATCCTGACTTGTTTCTTATAATACGCTATATAATTCATACAACAACCTCTGATATATGCTCTAAAGGCATCCCATGTCACCCCTGCTGCTACTTCTGTTGTGTTAAATTAAAAAAAGTTCTAATATCTTGCCTTACCTTTTCCTTCATTTCTTGTTTTGCTAAATAAAATGTATCTAATCACCATATCTGAGCTCCTCTATGGTTATTACCTATAGAACAGAATTTATTTTGTGCAGTCTTCAAATTAAACTGCCGCCACACATCAAACACCCCCTGTTCCATTATCCATTTAACAAGCTTTTTGGGGAACTGAGATCTGTATGTAGTAAGTTGACTTTGCTTACTTGTTTTATCTACTTTAACATTCATAACTCCATGTTACCTGCCATAATTAATTCTCCAATAAATCTATCTAGTTCCCTACAAAGTGTTTGTAAAAAAGTTCCCAGTGCGTAGTATTCGGGGCATACACAGACACCAATGTTACTTTTAATCCTTCAAAATGTTCCTTAACAAATATATATCTTCTGTTAAGATCTCTTAAAACATAAATCTCATCACAATCCACTCCTTCCTTAATCCCAGCCAGGACTCTGCATATTTTACTCTCTGCACAGACACTAAATATTCTTCCTTTAATTAAATTCCTCAACAAATAGTCCTGTGCTATTTTGAGTCTCCTCGGCGAAAAGTATATTAACCTTATCTTTATTTTAAAAATATTTAATTCTCCATTGTTTATTAGGGAGTTTAATGCAGTCACATTCAAGGAAACAAGTCGCAATAATGTCTTCATATTCAAATTAAATTAAAACCAATCCTATAGTACTTAAATATATTTATTCCTCCTGTAAATCTAATACTTGTTTTAAAATAACTGAGCTTCCTCTTTCGTTCGATCAAAACAACCTCCTCCTTATAAAAAAAAATCTGTAATTTAAAGGGAACCAACTACCTATATCTAATCTTATTCTGCTGCAATTTGATAGTTAAAATCTGAGATCTCTTCCTTAATACCTCTAGATGATAATCAGTTAATACTTCTACTTGTGTACTGGCCACAGTCCACTTATTATGCTGACCTAATTTCCTCCAAATAAGATCTTTGATCTGTGGTTCTACCAATTTAACCAAAATATCCCTTGGTTTATTTAGGGTAATTTCAGACGTGATGAGATCACACTGGATTCAGGGTGGTGGCTGTGATCCTGTGCATGTCTGTTTGAGTCCCGCCAGATGTTCACCACAGTGAATTCCTGGTGGGGTTCAAAGCTAACCATGGTTCTGAGGGTGGTGCTGGCCCAATCTCCAGAACTGTGGTTAGTTTAGTCACGATTGGGTCTGGGAATGGCCGCGGGTAACGACTGTTACCCAGCCCTGTCCTGTAATCAGGTCCCAACCACGGGACAGGATCGGGTGGGTGGCTGAGGGAGCATGGGGGTGTGTGTGTCCAGCGGCCACGCATTGTGCTGCTCAGCCCTGCCCTCTCCGAGATTCCCCACAGTGATCAGGCCAGCACATCTGATGGACGACTGGTCTAATCATGGACCAGGATCCAAGATGGATCCCAGTCCAGGATTCAGTGTGGTGGACCAAAAGGCCCGTCATGTCTGAAATTACCTGTAGTTTCACTGCCACCTTAGAGTTCAGTCTTATAACTGACTCTATTTTTATAAGAGGTATGCACCAGGGACCCATGTTGTTTTTCATTTTTGTTTTTTGATTTTGTTTATATAAATCTTTCATTTCCATAAATATCAACACTCTGTTTTCGTTTTTGCTTTTGTTTTCGATTTCCACTGGTTTCAATGGAAAACATATCTTTGGCTGTAATGTTTTTGTCTTTCATTATATTTGGCTGAAACATGGAAGGATTATACCTCCAATGGAGGGCATTAAGTGTACCAGATTTCAGAATGATTGGGTAAAGGAATCCTATTTTATAAGCAGTTGAATTGTGTTAATTTGCAAAACTTTGCATATACATTTGTGATGTAAATTCTTTGTCTCCCATCTAATGTGGATAAAACCTGGCACATTTATCCACTCCCCATTTTTACTATCTATGCCAGCTTTCAGAAGGATTGGATAAATGGTTCTGATGGTATAAGGAATTAACTTATAAAAGTATGTCTGACAGTAACATCTTTGTAGTCTGACCAGTGTATATGAACTTTGCCAGAGATATATCTCACACCTTCAGGATCATCTCTGCCAAATATCAGAAAGATGTGGTAAAGGGTCCCAATTTTATAAGCCTGCACAGCATATATAGAGAATGAGCCTAAGCCAGGGATTCTCTTACGTGTCACTGTGGTATAAAATTTGTTTGTAATGCCAATTGTCCAGCAGAAATATCAATCAAATATCCTCATTCTCTGCTGTGACCATCTCAACTTCTCTCCTCCACTTGTTACTGGGAAGTTGGAAGCATCTGTTTAGGAAAGAGCCAATAGAGATTCTCTTATGTCCTCTGTCACTGTGCTGTGGGATGTGATTGTGATGATAACTGGCCAGCCTGAATGTGTAAACCATGTCTCCTGATTGCTGGGATGCTATCCCCAAAAGTCCCAGTTATGTCCCTTCTATGCCCACCTCGGGGCCGCCCCCGATGCCTGCCTCGAAGCCACCACCGATTGATCCTGTAAAGCTGGAAGCATGCAGTAATTGGCTAGTGAATGTGTCTGTCAGTCTTTTGGGTTACTCCCCATCCTCTCTCCTACAGCCTCCCTCCCCCTGACATGCCAAGTGCCTGCCTCTGACTGGCACTGCATGTGCTGCTATTTATCTGAATAATGGACTTCTAGGGGACAACTTCAATTGCTTATAAAATTGTGTCCTTTTATCAAATTGTCCTGTAGTTTTGCAGAGATGACAGGGAAGGTATGGGATACATTACTGTCAAATGTCTTGTAAACAGGATGGAATATATAAATGTTACAGTCATAAATGGATTTTCAAGTTAATGACTTATAACATCAGGACCCTTTATCCAATGTTTCTGAAATTTGGCAGAATTGGCAATCTTGTGGAGGTACATAAGATTCCCAGATTTCATCAAACGTGAACAGAAGATAAGAAAGTTGTATCCAGGAATGTGTATGTAGATTCTTTTTAAAATCACAACATTCAAATGCTTATAAAATTGGTTCCATTTATCCAATCATTTCAAAATTTGGTACACATAGGCCTTTTTTACACAGACACTCTAACACCGATAAAATGGGTGTTACATATTGGAAAGGCGGAACACTCATCTCCACCCACCACCGACCCACAGAGCAACGGACTCCAATGCCGATTGGTGGGTTGTGGGTGGAAATGGGTATTGTGCGGGAGCATGCAGGCACCTCCACTCACTGCCCATGGTGTTTACACAGATGTCTCCACCCATCTTCACCCAGCGAAACTGGGTGGAGGCATCTCGTGTGCAAAGGGCCCATGTTGCAGGCCTGCAGTTTTGCCCTGTACCATGTGTAATAAAATGCAACACCCATTTTATCGGTGTTAGAACGTCTGTGTAAAAAGGGCCATTGTGCCCTCCATTGGGGGTACAATCTCTGCAGATTTCATCAGAATTGAATAAGAACAAAAAAGGTATAGCTGGGAACATGTTTTTGTTTTTGTTTTCATTATTATTAGTTTTCATTTTCATTTTCATTAATACAATAACAAGAAAGAAAATTTAAAAAAAAGTTTTTGTTATCATAATGAAAATGAATTGCACAACTCTAATTTTTATTTCCTCTGTCTGGTCAATAAAAACCTCCAAATGTTTTTGTACAAAAACCACCAAGTTATCTCCCTCTGCTTTTTCTGGGACTCCCCTGATCTTAAAATTTCTCCTTCTTAATTAATTTTCTACCACTTCCATTCTCATTTGTACATCCCTCATATGGGTTTCCTCTTCTTTATTTCTTTCCCTTAACTCAGTAAAACCTTTAGTAATTTTTTCTTGTTTAAATTCAACCTCCTTAAGTCTAGTTGTCAAACCTTCCTTTTTCTCCCCCAGCTCTGCTAATTTATTATTTGAGATAGTTACTTGTTGGAAGACCACAGTAATTTTTCTCTATTCTTGAATCTTGATAATCTAATTTTTCAAATAATCTATCTTCTAAATTCCCCAGCAAAAATTTCTTTAATGCCTTCTAAAGTGTAAGATTGAACTTGCCCACTAACCTCCTCCTCTCTATCTGCTTTCCTCGCTATATTCCCTTTTGGAGGCATATTTGTAAAATAATTATCCAACATTTGTACTTCCATAAATGTATATCATTTTATCAACCACTACTCTAAAATGCAATGGCTTCTGCCCTCATCAGCAGCTCAGTTGATTTTTGAAATAGTGTATTGTGAGAACTGTCAGCTGTGCTGTGCTGAGCTGCTGATGAGGGCGGAAGCCAAAATGTTCACTAATCAATTAATCTCTGTTTACAGTCATTTTCTCTTTATAATTCCTATATATTGTTTATGACTGGAAGCATCTTACTAGGATCCGGAGCTTCTTTTGGACACTCCACGTGGGCACTCCCTCAAGGGGGGTACTGAAGTCCAATTTTCAACTCCTCTCAAATTGATGATGGTCTCTGATGGCTTTCAAATATCCCATCAGGTCATTTTTTCACAGGTGGCAATCACCCAGTCCAAGGGGACAGAGTTCTTTACGGGTATCTAGGCTCCAATCTGCACTTCACCTCTCACAGGTGCTGGACTCCTTGCCGCTCTGTGCCTCCAAATGGCCACCAAATTTGTCCTTTGGGTGGCGCCCAAGGTCACCACCCCTTGGAGCTTGCAACTCTTTAGTATCTGGAACAGGAAGACAGCCAGAAGGGGATAAGCAGGTGAGCCCACTCCCCCACTCCTTAGTAGCCACAGCAACAGGACACACACGCCATAAGCAATCTTATTTTAACACATATACAACCCTTTTGGAAGGTGAGATTAAGCCTTCTTTCTAAATGATATCTAGAAATGGGGAACTTTTTTTAGATGATTTCCGGTGAAAACACAAGTGACAGCGGAGTGCTGTCATCACAAATAACTCTGGATCAGGGAGCCGCTGGCAACTCAGTCAGGATTAGATCTGACTGTTGAACAAATGTTCACATGGGCAGGCTTTCAGGGGGTAAGGGAGAGGCTGGGGAGCCTCATGCTGTGCCCAGTGGTCCACCCTACCCCCATGCCGGGCAGCCATGACGGCCAATGACAGTTGCCATGGTGTCCAGTCATGATGGCCACTTTGTACCAGTAACAGCGGGCTACCACACATGATAGCCCACTTTGGACCAGTTGGGCAGGCTGTTTCCCAGGTATATTGATGGCTAGCCCAGGCTGTGATCCCTCAGGTCTCTGGGATCAGAGCTCAGGCTAGCGGTCAACATGCCTGGGAGAACTTGGGGGCAAACATCTTGATTGCCCCCAACAAATGTGATGGTGAGTGACCTGCAGGGCTAAGCGGGTCACCATCACATTTGTTAACACCCATCCTTATTTGAGCAAGTTAAAAGGAAAGGCATTTCCGGACACATAAGTAACATTGGAATTCTGAGCAACTTATGGTTTTCCTGTGTGGCTCTAAAACTTGTATGCCCTTGCCAGCCAAAGCGGGTTCAATACTACTTTGTCTACGGGTATTTTCAGGCATTACGGGATCATGCTCAACCACAGTGAACCACGCTCAATCCCGTGGTGGGGCCAGAGCGCCCTGAACGTCTGTTCGGTGGCCGCCAGATGTTCACCACAGTCAATACCCACATGGGGTCAAAATCACCCACGCTTCCGGAGCTCCGGCCCGGACCATCTCCGAAAGCNGTGACAGTGGTGGAGGAAGCGCAGGCAGAGGAGGGGGAGGTGGTGGTTGTGCTGCGGATGGAGGAGGTGGAGGGACAACAGCAGCAGCTGGGACAGGCCGCCCTGGGGACATCAGCTGGAACGGGGGAGGAGGCACCCTGGAAATGGGTAAGGGGAACCAAGGGGAGGGGAACAGGTGGCACAGGGGCACCAAGGGGGGGCAGGGGGCCTGGCCAGGCACCCGGCAGGGAGGGGGGGAAAGGGGTGGGCCACGGGACGGAGGGGGCAGAACCGCACCCAACCATAACCCCCCCTGCATCCCGCAGACACAGAAACGGGCCCGGGTGGCCGAGCCCCCGGAGGACACCGGCCCTGCCCAGGTGGACGAGGAGGTGGAGGAAGAGGCGGTGGTGGAGAAGGAGGAGGACCCACAGGGGAGACAGGGGAGAAGGCCCTACCACTGAGGGGGCCAGTGGGGGTTGCAGGACTTCATCCGGATCTGGGGGATCCTGGAGTACCAGCCGGAGCTAGCATTCAACCAGTGAAACGAGCATGTCTACGAGGACATAGTGTGGGAAATGGGGGTGGCGGGGCACCACCGGACCATGGTCCAGTGCTGGTCAAAGGCCAAGGAGCTGAAGAGGGGGTACAAGGCCATATGGGACAACAATCGGTGGTCTGGACACAGAGCCCGGACCGCCCCCTTCTATGATGCCCTGGACCGCATACTGCATATGAAGGACTTGATTGTCACCCCACACCTCATGGGGAGCGCTGTGGTCCAGGGCAGCGAATGGGCCAAGGTACCCCCTCCACTTGCCATTCCCCATGAAGGCACATGCTCAAGGGCCCCAGAACCCCAGGAGGAACGCCCCGGGACCTCCAGAACCTGAAGGCACCCCCCAGACAGCAGCCCAGAGAGCCCCCACCCCCAGGCTGGACAGGCGGAGTCCGAGGCCGGCACCCTCATCACCCTCAGCTAGTGGTCCCAGGGGGAGCACATCAACACAAAGGGGCCAGCCTCGGAGGGATCCAAGACAGACATAGAGGGTAAGTGAGCAGACGGGAGGGGAGAGGGACCGGGGGGCGGATGCATGGACTGGGGGCAGCCCCAGCCCCCCCTGACAAGGCAGAAAGGGGCCCCACCTGGCCACCCCGACACCAACCACCCCCCCATTCGCCCACAGCGCACAGGACACCCTGGCACCAGAGTCAGGTGAACAAGGAGGCCAGCGCTGAGGAGCCCAGGCAGCAGGTGGAGGAACCAAGTGAGGCACACGAGCCTGGTAGGGGGACCTCCGGGGGGGCAGGAGGGGGACCCGGGACATGCTGAGCCAGTGAGAGGGGCTGGGGTGCTGGGGAGGGGGGGAAGGGCCACAGTCACCCAGACCCATGCCCCCAGCACAGTGCATGAGGGAGTACTGGGCACGGGTCTGCCACCAGAGGGAGGACCAGCCGGAGGACATTGTCAGCACCTCAGCTGAACAGGGGGAGTGGATGATAGCAGCCGTGGACTGGATGGAGGTGGCCATTGAGTGCTCCCTGGAGCGGGCGGAGGCACGGGACATGCGGCTACAGGCACAGGTGCACCTCGAGTGGAGGCGGGAGCACTGGGGGCACAGCAGGCAGGTGGAAGCACTCGGGTGGCTGG